>MCJB01021247.1:76731-115208 GCA_002018475.1 Nicotiana obtusifolia
CCCCCCCCCCCCTCCCCCCTTTTTTCCAAATATAATACTTGAACAAGTTTGAGGAATCGTAAAAGCCCAAAGCAAAGAAGTGAAACTTCTTTCCTTAAAAAAGACGAGCTAAACTAATTGATAAGCTCACAAACATGGAAAATTATAGATTTCAAATCTTACCTTTAGGCCCAAAAATCGAAATAAAAGGAAATAAGCGACCTTGGCCCATACTAATTGTATACTCTCTGTGAGTGACACAATAAGAGGTCGTTTGATTCAAGGGTTAGTAATGAAAAATTATAACGCATTGTTTATATTATAATTACTAATTTAAGAATTGTTAATTAAGGATATTTTTGTTTTTAGTTACTTCTATGAGTCTATCCATGTATTGCAAATGTAGATATTCTTATTTCACATTTTATACTGCATAAAATGACATACAAATTCTGGCACAATTTATGCATATATTATGAGTGTGGAGTTTAATAGGACCAACCAAATGCTGTAAGTTATGCATTGATTATTTTCTGACCGTGGAGCTCACTGTGGCGACCTTTGAGCTAACCTATTTCTGGGTTTCACTCTTTGGTTGCAGTTAACTCTAGCTGGCTAAACTATCATCGACTTAAAGCAGGTAGGCCAAATTTTGGGCAAATTCTGCCAAGGACTCTTTTTGTCAGTGATAATTTAGCCCGTATAAACCTCCTACCCTAATTTTAGCAGTTGTCTCCCTTCGGAAAGAAGAGACACTACGGTTGAAGCAAGATTAACCTCGGAAGAGCTTTGAGTCAGTTCCAACAAAGATTCAACTGAACTTCTCTGATTTTATGTTGTTATGGATACTGCTTTGACACATTTTTTTGAGTATGCACATAGGTCGCAAGGTTCTGAAATGAATCTCTTTGTGTACGGGTAAAATTGGGGGTAATATTTACCCCGATTCTCCTATGAGAGAAAGGGGGAGCACCGATCCACGAGATTAAAGTAAACAACTCTTTTATGTAGTTTCCTTTTCGTTTCAGCTATAAATATGGGACGTTATTTGCAGATCCAACAATTTCAATGCTCGTCTTACTTAGAAGTTGGAACTGATCTGGTTAATGTCTTTGCTGCATTTGATCTCAAACTTTTCTTGGTTCGTAAAAGCTCCGAGTATTCCCTCATTGCATTTGAGCTTATCCTTGTTTTTAAGGACTCATTAATTAAATTTAACTTTCAAATGTCATAGCTGGTGTTTCTCAATTAAAATTTTCAAAACTTTGCTGCAATCTTCATTTTGTTATCTTGGCAGCCTTGGAGCGATGGTAAAGTGTCTTCATGTGACCTATAGGTCATGGTTCGAGCTATGGAAGCAGCCACTAATACCTGCATTAAAGTAAGCTGTCTCCATCATACACCTGCGACCCTTGCCCGAATTATACGTGAAAGCGGGAGCCTTGTGCATCGGACTGTCTTTTTAACATGTAATTACAGCTCTGTGGAAGCACCAAAATCAGTAAACAGAAAAAGCTAAAGTATAAAGGCAGCGGTATGAGTAGTAGTATTTCATGAAACTAGTGAGGAGAATGTGCAATAATCAAACTAACAAGACTTCAGTTTTTCAGAACAAAAGTTTATAAAAGGTCCACTCAAAAGTAAATTACCAGTTACAATACTACTTCAATGATCACAAGAATGTAATCCATTACTTGGGAACCTATGTTTTCTTCCTCAATACGACCAAAGTGAAAAAGGCTATGAATGTTAGTCATGACATAATATATACATTTGTGAATAATATGGGTATACTGCTACTCCTTCGGGTACACTTTAATTGATTTTTTTTATCTGTTTTCACACATATTAAGAAATTCACCTTTTAACATTAATTAATAATGAAATTAATCATATTAACTTTAATTTATTCATTAGAAATACAACAAATACTCTTATACTCTTTACTCCAAGGATAACTTTAGAAAAAAGAAGTTATTCCTTCTTGATATCTGAAAAAATCAAATATTGTAGACCACCAAAAAAGTTAATTAAGTAGACCGGAGGGCAGTGGCGGATCCACCCTTTTAGAATGGGGTAGCATGGCACCCGCAATTGTAAACTAGATAAAGGTGCCATAGCTGGTAGACCTTTTTGAAAGTTTTTCTCAGATATAATTCAAGTTGCAATTTATTTTGAACCTTGTTGGACTTTTCCTTTTATTTGTGCTTTTTATTTCTTTTTATCCGAGTCATTTATCTTTTCTGCTACCTCTTAAATTTTTTTTATTTGTCGTTTTATTATTTTTTATATTTTTCTTTCCTCTATTCTATTATTTATATGTGGTCTCTAGCAAGAACATTCAAAAAGAGACTCCAAAAAATTAAAATTCTATAAAAAAAAACATTCCTCTTAATCTCAAATCTATGAGTTTTCTTCTATCAAATCTGATAAATTTGGGTCTTAATGGAAATTTTGGATTGAGATCACATTCATTTTTCATCTTTTTTATTATATCATATCAACTTGTGTTATTCTATTGTTATTAAATATAATTTAAATTTATTTACTACTAATTATGATAAGAAGTAAGCATTGCTTAAAAAAGATATGAGATTTATGATATTAATTTTTGGGAACTTGTAAATTATGTAATTTCATACTTATGGGGTATAATTTATCTATTGAAGATATTTTTTTAACTTTCTTATTCTGGTGTGATCCCCTCAATGAACATGTTATCTTTCTTCTGTGAATTTATTTTTCATATACAGAAAAAGATATAATTCACTAGTGAAAATGTTGATTTTACTTGTATTGTTATATATAATAAAGGTTTGATTTCTTATGCAAAATGATAATTCCATTTGTTTTTTGATATTTAAGATGTAATTTTCGTATTTGCAAATAAAAAATACCTATTAAGTTGACCCGAATAAACTAAAAATAATTCAATAAATGTTTCTGCCAAACTATGTTTTAATCCTTATAAGGTGTACATTAAAGGAAAGTATGGCACCTGCCACCTTCAAATCCTAGATCTGCCTCTGCCAGAGAGAGTAGTATCAGTTAGCTTCATCAATTGAGCGTGCTTGCACCTTCACGGGCAAATCTCATGTGGGTTACATTTTTCAACTCCTCGGACGTTGTGGACTGTCTCGTTCAAAAAGCTTAAATTTTTAGATATGTGACAATTTTATTTATCTATTGTAAATCTGCAACATGCCCCATTGCATGTCTGATTTCTTCTGTTTGCGTTAGAAAGGTGACCTGGCTATATTTTTTTTCCAAGGATTCCACTTATTATGAGCAACCATACGAAAATTGTTTTACGTTGTGGATATGCAGAAGTTTGATAGTTCAAAGCACCTTCGAGTAGTTCGTGATGAATGAACCTTGGTAATGTGAGGGTTCACCAAAAGAATATATATATAATGGATTGAAGAGTTACCATCAACAAGATTGTGCCAAAGCATGCTAAGTGACTGACGCACCCACCTATTAAAAGGTCTTCTTCACGTACATTTTGTGGAGCTAGAATTTTTACTGAAGAGTGTTAAATATAAAGAAGCAAACTCACGATGAAATCAAGAAAAATCAATAAGACAAAATTGGTCAGAAACTTATTGAACGGGGGATTGAAGTCAAACCCTCTGCTGATTATTGAAGTACTAATGTCAAAAGGACGAAATTGGTCAGAAACTAAAAACTGAACGACAGTTTTTGACAAAAGAAAACACAATTAAATGGGGGATTCACTTAAATAGAGATGAAGCAAAAAACATAGTTAGGCTGCAAAATTAACTTGGAAAAGACACCACTAGAGCATATTGAAATTGGAAAAAGCAGCAACCCCAAAGCAAAGAGACTGAAGTGGGGATCTTATGCAACAACAATCCCAGAAGAAAGCAAGCAAAGCAGAAAAATCAGAGAAGATCATTCTAATCCTTGATAAAATTTAATTATTAGCTTGTCAAGGAAAATATAAAATCACACACACATAGGCACATATATAATGATAATAAACGTGTGAATTAAGAGCATCATGTCTATTTTGTTTTTGTGTTATAACATTTATATCGTAAAGAAAAAGTAATGACTCATTCTAAGAAGAAGACTCTCTTATAATAAGAGCAGTATGTTTCCAAAATATGGGGCATTGAGACTTTATTCTTTCATTTGGGCAATCGACAACCTAATTAATTTAAGGAAGGACTACATTTTTGTCGCTAAAGTTCTTTGGTGCATCATTGCCTCCGATATCCTCTCAATGACTGTCTTTTCAGAGTTTGTATCTTCTTCATATGGATGTTTGTTTATTGATTGGAAGATATTTCTTCAGAAGCTTATTATCATAGGTTATTAGACAAACTTTACATTATTTTTTCTTTCTATTACTAAGACATATTCAAAGGAACCTGCCTCATAAGTCAGGCAGACCTTCAGATGGACTTCACTGACACTATAATTATGGGTTGCTCACAGAATGAGAGAAAATTTAAATGAAGTATAAAACTGATTGGTGCAGAAGAAAGCACTAGAAAAAAGGAGTTTGAGGGCGTCTCTTTTGTCTCTCATGGAAGATATTCAGCTATATGAATTACTTGTTAATTAACGGCAACATAGTATTTATGCGCATAAAACAAACAAACATCACATGGACCTCAAGAAGGAAAAAAGAATCTTGATTATGTCCACTTCCAAAATAGAGTTCATCAGGAATATTAACCCCCCTCCCCCCCCACCCAAATTCCATCTTTAATTCATATAAATTAGGTGTAATAATCTATGGGTAACCAAATGTCTAACACCAAAATCAAGTAAGGATTACTTACCCCTTCGTCTGTGATAAAAACCCTCAAAAATTGCCTCCAACCGAGCTCCACAACTCCAAAAAGAGAAAATAGCCAAACCCTTCGATCTTAAATCCTGCCTAGTTAATCCGCATCTACGGACGCTTAACGCTTTTGCAGTGCCGCTTCTACAGTAAATGGACCTATCTGCGATCCCAACCGAGCACCCGACCTCCCGCTTTTGCGGCTCACCAATTGACCTGCGGTTTTACTTTTGCGGCCACAGCTCGCAGAAGTGCATTCACTTTTGCAGAAACCATTCACATCTGTGGACTTGCCCCATGCCAAGCCAGCCTCGCACCTGCGTAACAAAGGCCGCATACGTGGCCAATCCTCCGCAGATGCGTAAACACCAAAAGCCCAGAATTCTTCAGCAATGCTACATAGTGCAAAAATGACCCGAAATGAATCCAAAACACACCAGGGGCCCCCGGGACCCCGTCCAATCACACCAACCAAGTTCAAAACATAACACAATCCTACTCTAGGCCTCAAATCACCCAAAACAATATCAAAACTACGAATCGCACCCCAATTATAGCCTAAGAAACTAATGAACTTTCAGCTTCCACAACTCGTGTCGAACCATATCAAATCATCTTGGAATGACCTCAAATATTGCATGCAAGTCCCAAATAATACAATGGTCCTATCCCAACTCCAAAAACCAAAATCCTAACCCAATATCAACCAAGTCAACTCCTAGTCAAACCTATGAACTTTCTAAGCCTTCAATTTTTCAATTTCGCCAATTCAAGCCAAAACAACCTATGAACCTCCAAATTAAAATCCAAACATACCCCTAAGTTTAAAATCACCATACAAAGCTATTGGAACCATTAAAACACCATTCCGGAGTCGTCTACACAAAAGTCAGATTCTGATAAACTCTTACAGCTTAAGCATCTCATCTTAGGACTAAGTGTCCCAATTCAATTTGAAACTTCCTCGAAACTAAACCAACCATCCCCGAAAGTCCCTTAACTATAAATACACATGTGTTAATCATCAAATAGGGGAAACAGGGCTAAATACTCAAGAAAACCGGCCGAGTCGTAACAATTTTGTATTTTTAATTTTGTTTTACCACTTGATTTAGGGTTACCACCGATGGAGAATTAATAAACAATGAAAATTTGGTCCGTACATAGCCGATGCAATCGATTCAGCACCTGCCTGGTCTGAAGAACTAACTACACGACACCACCATCTACATACAGCATGCTTCTAACCCATACTGAAATACAACAATGAATGGACATCGATTAAGAAAGTGGAAACAAACCTATAAAATCAATTATTTTTAAAATCCACTTCTATGAAAATAGAATTCAGAAAATGTACTAATATATGAAATTTTTTGCCAGAAACTGCTATGAAAAAAGGTAGGAACGAAATCTAAAAAATTCCTACATGAAAGGAACGTTTGATAGTGAAATTGCTGATGCGGCTTTCATGGTTTGAAGAGCTATGTAGTTTTTGAAAAAGGAAAGGAACGTTTGACGTGAATATTCGCATATTCAGACAAAATAAATGAGGGGAAGCAAGTTGGGTGGGTCGGGTAAATACTTTGGACCGCATAGGTAGAAAACGCAGAATCTTTGGGCTTGGGTAGAAACGGCTAAATAGTTTGGGCCTAATAGGCAGAAAGCATAGTTTCGTCATGAAAAATCCCAAATTAAATATGGAAATAACACTAGGTAGCCAGTTTTACGCATGCTGTTTAAAATATGTCCACGATTTCCAATATATTTAAAGATTAGCCAATTCGCTCAAACTTTAGGACACAACTTCCTGAAGTTTAAACCTCAAAGTTCAATCTTCAGGACATTGTGTCCTAAAGTTCAAAAACTGTGTCCAGAAATTTGAATCTTATGTCCTAAATTTTAAATTAGCAGTTCAGAAATTAGGACAATTAGTCTTGAATTTCAAATTAGTAGCTCAAAAATTTAGGACAGTAAGTCTCATTTATTTTTTTAAAGATTAAGACGTCTGAATCTAAATACATATTTGAATATCAAGAAGTGTATTAAGAATAAGACATTTGAATCTGAATACACATTTGAATATTAAGATGTGTTTTAAGATCTGAATACTAAATGATTAAAAATGTTTGTTTTTTAAACATCTGAATATATAAAATTTATCTTTATTTAAAAATTAATAAATATAAATTCAAATAAAATATTAATTAATCTAATATTCTATCAATATATATATGGTAGTTGGTGGTGGTGATGGCTAACACAGGTACTTGTGAGTGTCGATTAGACGCGGTGGTTGGGGTGATTTTGGTTGGTAGTGGTGGTCCTGGATAGTAGCTAGTGGTGATTGATAGCGATAGTGATTATGGTTGGGGATGGTAGCGATGGGTGGTGATAGTTAATAATTGTGGGTGGTGGTTGTGGTTGTGATTGAGGAAGGTTATGGTGGGTGGTGGCGGTTTATAATGGTGGGCGGAGCCGGATGGCAGCTATGGTTATTGATGGTGATAGGATTGTTGGTGGTGGTAGTTGAGGTAGATGGGTGTGTGGTTATGGTTGAGGATGATGGTGGTGGTGGGTGGTGATAGTGGTAGCGGCTATGGTTGAGTATGGTGGCGGTGGGTGGTGGTGGCTATGGTTGAGGATGGTGGCGGTGGGTGGTGGTGGCTATGGTTGAGGATGGTGGTAGTGGTGGTGAAGGGTAGGCAGTGACAGCAGTTTGTAATGAATGTGAATGATGGCATCTTAATGAAATTAAGTTTTTGTTATAGATCTTAATCATACAGACTTATTCAGACCTATTAAATGGTTGTGAAGTAAAAAAAAATAAACACACTTAATGATTAAGATTCAGGCTTTAAAAATAAACGCACTTAATTTATGAGATGTGAATGATCAAGATTCATACCTCTATTAAGTGCAAACAAATGAGGCCTAAGTACTGAATTCTTAATTAATAGCTCAAAAAATTCAGGGTACAAAAATTTAGAATATTTAATCCTGACATTTGGATGAATTGACTAATTTTAAAATATATTATATATTGTGAATATATTTTAAACGACAAGCTTAAACTGGTGCACTCCATTGTTCATGGGCCCATGTTAGACGGGAAAGGCTCGATGGATATCAGCCCAAACATTGATGTCGTATTGGCCGAAAATTGAATAATAGGGTTTAGAGGGAAAAAGTAAACTCAACAATTGAAAACAAAATAAAGAAAAGGAAATATTACTATTCGAGCCACAGGAAAGACACTCCCTTTATCTTCTTCTTCTTCTTCTTCCTGGCGCAAAAGCAAGAAACAAGACGCTATAGTAACCGCGGAAAGAAAGCTTTCAAAAGAAGTGTCGGCTTTGTGTTTGAGTAAATGTCTGAATGGCTCTGCTAAAGCCTTATCCTCTTCAACACTCTCTTTGCCGCATGGCTTCTCGCTTTCTTCTTCACTCTCACTACCATACCCATACTCTTTCCTTTTCCTCTATCTCTCTTTCTCGCCCCTCTATTGTCCTTAACACCAGGTTCCTTTCTCTCTCTGTCTCCCTCCATTATGTAGACTGTATACCTCTCTCTCTCTCTCTATATATATATATATGTGTGTGTGTGTGTATAAGTATTTATCTGTTTCATTTATGTGTTTATGTTTTAAAAACATATTTTTCCTCTTATCTCTTGTTGAATGGGGAAAAAAATTAAATTCTTTAAGGGAAGAGCATTAAGGTTAGCTGAACTTTTTCTTGATAAACGTGGTGTCTGGGTGAGCTCGCACCTCCGCTAATTGCATATGTACTCTGATAATTTTTTCCACCAACACTTGAACATATGAGAGAAAGCACCTAATGTTTTTGCCTCCACTGGGTTTGAACCTGAGACGTAATGGTTCTGGATCCACCACTAGGCTACACCCTTAGTGTCGGGCCAACTTAAGGTTGGCTTCATTTTTGTTCAAAGAAGGGCATTTAATAGCAGGGGTCCCTTTTAGGAAGGGCGATGTTGTAGCCATTTGAGGGAAATAATTGATTTTTTTGAGGGATTAGTATAATGTTATGCGTTGGGTGACTTGGTATAATGAAAGCTATTTTGACAACTGGAGCCTCTTTTTGGTTTGTTTTTCTTTGGTTTTGCATTTAAAGAAGGGGGAAAAGGGCACCCTTGGCCTTTCCTGTGTTTATCCATTCTGGTTTTTGAACTTTAGTTGCTGGTGTAATATATTTAGTCAAGTGAGCTGTTCGTTGCACACTGGCACATGTTCATTTGGTTCTTTATACGCTAATTTTTCTGTATTTTGAAAAACTAGATTATTGTTTCAGAACGGTGGGATAACTTTATTTTCGAGGAATATGAAAGTTCTTGGTCAGCTTAATATTGTTAAACAGGAGGCTTTTGGTGCTTAATTTAAAGAAGACAGAAGTGCTACCCGTTTATTTGCTAGTTAATTTATTTTTCCGATAAGTAATGCAACCCTTTTCTTTGTTTGTAACTATTTGGGGTTTTCAACGTTTGCTTGTTCGGGTTATCTTTTTAAGAAACTTTGTGGACTTGTTTCAGGGTGATTAATAGGCTGAGGAGGCTATCAGATGCGATTTTCATTAGAAAGTTGGTGTCTCCAAGAGCTTTTATGTCATCAAGCACTGCTACAGAGGCTTTTCAAGAAAATACAAAGTCAAAAGCTTATGGTTCTGAGCAAATTCAGGTGAATGACTATGATTATATTTATCATGTTGACGTTTTGTTCTTATATAAGATTGGAGAAAGCAAAGAACTTCTGATCATGCCGGAAAGTGACCCCTTTTTTTGGAGTCTAGATAGTGTAGGTCCTTTCTTGAAATCTGAAAGAGGATATAACTCTGTGGCCGAGTGTGTTCCAGTGAGATACTCTCAGTCTGGAGTAATGTACAGAAAGATGGGATTATAGCTTGATACTGGATTTTATGCTGGTGGGTGTTTCGTTTTCTAATGTGTAAGCACTTTCAAAGACCAAAAGTGATGCATTGACAGGCATTTGACATGTCAAACAGGTACAGAGTGCTTGAGAACAGCATGTGGCCCTTGCTATTATCGTACTCAACACACTATGTATTTAACCTCACAGATAATTAACCAATCTCTGCTAGATAAAATGGATATGTCTGAGTTCTGTATTAAGTATTTGATGATATTCTCTCTATTTGAAAATAAAATTGAAAAAAAATACAATAAAATGGTAGTGTACTTAGGATGGAAAATGTTTTATGTGGGAAGTGTTTTACCTTTGGAAATCTTTTATAGGATCATTTTCCAATATTTAGTTGGGTATAAAATAATAAAGTTGATGAATATGCTGGCAGTCGAAGAGCTAGAGTAACGACCTTGGTCACAAAGGTTCGAAGAGGCAACACTAGGTGAATTCTTCTTATATACCTATGCTTTCATAGCCAGAGGCCCAGAGCTATGCGGTGCTACGCTGGTGGGAGATAATAGGTATAATAGGTACACAGTGAATTAGCAAGGAGTGTACAAGTTGGTCCAGACACAATCATTATTAAAATGAAGTGAATGATAGGGTACGAGGATAGTGTTATGGTAATGTTCCTCAGTATTAAAAGTTGATAGCAATCTCTAAGTATTGGTTGAAGGCTTGAAGCAAGTGAATTTTTTCTGAGAGAAAGGTAATTATAATATGAGTGCAGCACTAAGGAAGTGCTGAAACATTTACAGGTGCGCAAAAGCAAAAGAAGAATCCCTTTCTTATAAGGATTCTAAGAGGTTAAGTAGTGATTCTGCTTCAATTATGAATTCCTCCTTACATCAAAAGGAAAATAGAAGTATACAGTTAAATTTGTTCTGCTGAATTGAGTTAGCTTTATCTTCTTTTTTTCTTTCCTTCCAAACAATCTACCTCATGTATGTTGTGATTGTATTCCACCACAATGTGCTGCTGTTCCTCTTTCTATATCTTTTCCAGCAATATAGTGGGTCTGAAGCAAGTGAATTGGAGTAAGAGTTGAGATATTTGTGATTGAAAATGACTTCCATTAGTGACGGAAGTCATAGTGCTCCTTTTGCTGGAAAATAATTTCCTTTGAGAAAAGATTTTCCACAATTCAGTGTTAGCTAACATTAGTTAACTTATTTTCTTCATACCAAACACACCTTAGTTTTTTGATTTTTGAAATGATCATCCATATTTAAGTGATGTGGTGTTCTACATGTAAGTTATGAAAGAGTGCAATTCTTCCATTTCAATTTTGTTAGTTTTGTTTATCTTTTTCCTTTTTCATTTTCATTTTCTTCTTTTACCTTTCTATCCTCTATTTAATCAAGGATATATATGTATTGTTTGCACGTTAATCTGCTCTATCAGTTTATTCTGTAGGTTTAGAGTTGCTTATTACTTGTAACTTAGTTTGACTGGAAAATAAACCAGCGTTCTCAAATGCTCATTTAAGGCGTGCTTAAGCCCTGAAGCTCAAAAGCTCAAGGAAGACGCTTTCGCTTAAGCTGCACTTCAGTGTAAGGCAAGGCACTAAGGCGTGTGCCTCATGCTCATGAGTTCTTTGTTGAATCAAGTTGCAGTAAACAACAAATATAATCAGAAAATAAGTGCATTTGCAACAATCAAATGGGTGTATTAACCGTTAAGGATAATATTATGAATGCATTTTGTTACTTTGTCCTTGAATTACATATGTATTTTTTTCCCTTCGTTGCACCTTTTTGAATACCAAACCCACACTTTACGTGCATTGTACGTTTAAACCCCCAATAGATCTTGAGTGCTTTTTAGAGCTTTTTGCCTTTAACAACACTAAAACAAACATGCATCTTAGGGTGATAAGGAAAATACTTAAATTAAAACAACTGCTTTAATAGGTGATATGTCAAATATCTTATTTTGAGCATAAGTATATATGCACAAGTACATGCAGTAGATACATAGTGTCTATTGGATCATTGACTGAACAGTGAATAAACTCTACTATATTGTGCATTACCTTTATAGAAGTCTGCAAGTCATCGGTCAGCTTTTGAGTTACAGTTTACCTGGATAAGAATGTAATAGAGACAGTAATCTTCAGAATTCCCTTTCACTAGCAAGTGCAGCTTAATGCGAAGCAGATATATATGGTTATGTAGGATATCTTCTACTTGTGAGAAATAATACCTGGAAAAATATTATGTTATTGATGTATCCTAACTATAATACAAGTATCCCAATTTATAACAATACATAATATCTACACTACTCCTATTCCAGGTAGGACTATGCTTGTTTACATAACAACTAACTAACACTTCCCCTCAAGCAGGTGCATATAAATCATATGTACCGAGCTTGTCACTTATATAACTAATATGAGGACCAGTGAACGACTTGGTGAAAATATGTGCAAGATGATCATTTAACTTCATAAACTTTGTAGCAATATCTCCTAAGAGTATCTTCTCTCTGACGAAGTGACAGCTAATCTCAATGTGTTTAGTTCTCTCATGGAACACCGGATTTGATGCAATATGAAGGACAACTTGATTATTGTACACAAGTTCCATCTTGCTGATTTCACCAAATTTCAACTCCTTGAGCAATTGTTTGATCCAAACTAGCTCACAGGTTGCCATAGCCATTGCCCGATATTCTGCTTTTGCACTAGACCGAGCAACTACATTCTGTGTTTTTGCTCTTCCAAGATATCAAATTGCCTCCTATTAAAACACAATATCCAGACGTAGAACGTGTATCTGAAGGTGATTTTGCCCAATCAGCATCTGAGTATCCAAGGATCTGCTCATGGCCTCGATCTTCAACAATAACCTTTTTCCTGGAGCCGATTTTATATAACGAAGAATGCGGACAACTACATCCCAATGACTATCACAGGGAGAATCCATAAACTGACTTACAACACTCACATGAAAGGAAATGTGAGGTCTAGTCACTGAGATAATTAATTTACCAACCAGCCGCCTATGTCTTGCATGTTCGCTAAGCGACTCCCACTGTCTTGGCAGAAGTTTAGTAATACCATCATGATGTCAACATAGACCACCAGATAAATACATAGGCTTGAAGCAGAATGCCCATAAAACATGGAGTAATCAGCTTCACCCCTAGTCATGCTAAACTAACTATGCTAAACTTACCGAACCAAGCTCGAGGAGATTGCTTTAGACCATAAAGTGGCTGGTGCAAGTGACATACAAGGCCACGAGACTCTCCCTGAGCAACAAAACTAGGTGGTTGCTCCATATAAACTTCATCCTCAAGGTCACCGTGAAGAAAATCATTCTTAATGTCCAATTGATAGAGAGGCCAATGGCGAATAACAACATGGATAGAAAAAGGCGGATTGATGTTATTTTAGCCACGGGAGAGATAGTATCATTGTAATCGAGCCCAAATATTTGAGTATACCCTTTGGCAACAAGACGGGCCTTAAGTCGATCAACCTGGCCATCCGGACCAACTTTGACTGCATAAACCAACGACAACCAACAGTAGATTTACGTGAAGGAAGAGGAACAAGCTCCCAAGTACCACTCGTATGTAAAGCAGACATCTCTTCAATCATAGCCTATGCCATCCTGGATGAGACAATGCTTTACTTGTAGACTTAGGGATGGAAACAGGGGACAAAGAAGATATAAAAGCATAATAGGGTGATGAGATACGATGGACGATGATAACTTAAACCGATAATGAGGATTAGGATTAAGTGTGGTCCGTATACCTTTCCGAAGTGCAATCGGTGTACTAGGAAGAGACAAGTCCGCAGTAGGAGCAGGGTCAGGTGCAGGACGTGAATCAACTGGGCCTGATGCTGGGCGCGGACGACGATGATAAGTCAAGAGTGGTGTTCCTGTGACTGGGATCTAGGAGGAGCTGTACTAGACTCTTCAAAGGTTGGTATGGGTAAGACTTCTGTGGCTGAAGGTGGAGGAGGAGCTATAGTAAACTCCTCAAAGGTCGGTATAGGTAAGACTTCGATATATCAAGGTGGTCAGAAGAGGTAAAGAAAGATTTAGACTCAAAAAATGTGACGCCAGCTGACATAAGGTACCTACGAAGATTAGGTGAGTAACAACGATATCCTTTCTGAACACGAGAATAACCTAGGAAGACACACTTAGAGCATGAAGAGCTAACTTATCTTTCCCAGGGGCTAGGTTATGAACGAAACATGTGCCCCCAAAAACACGAGGGGGAAGAGAGTATAAGGGTGACTGGGGAAACAATACTGAATACGGAATCTGATTCTGGATGGGAGATGAAGGCATCCGATTAATCAAACAGCAGGTTGAGAATTGCTTTGCCCAAAAACGCAACGGAACATGAGATTCAATGAGAAGTGTGCGAGCAATCTCAATGAGGTGCCTATTCTTTCTCTCTGCAACTCCATTTTGTTGAGGGGTATAAGGACAAGATGCTTGATGAATAATTCCTTGAGAAGTCATAAATTGCTGAAATTGAGAGGATAAATATTCCAAGGCATTATCACTACGAAAAGTGCGAATAGAAACACCAAATTGATTTTTGATTTCAGCATAAAAATTCTGGAATATAGAAAACAACTCAGAACGATCTTTCATTAAGAAAAGCCAAGTACATCTTGAATAATTATCAATGAAACTAATAAAATAACGAAACCTCAAGGTTGAACTGACTTTACTGGGACCCCATATATCAGAATGAACTAAAGAGAAAACAAACTCTGCATGACTCTCAACACTACGCGAAAAGGAGGCTCGGGTATGTTTCCCAAGCTGACACGACTCACAATCTAATGTAGACAAACTAGGCACCATCTTCTGAAGCTTGGAGAAACTCGGATGTCTTAAACGTCTGTGAATTAGGTCTGGAGGATCTGTAACTAGACATGTTGTGGAGCGATTTAGTGAGTCAAGGTAGTAAAGGCCTTTTGATTCACGCCCTGTGCCAATCGTCTGTCCCGTACTGCGGTCCTGCATATTAAAAGAATCATGTATAATATATACCACAATGGAGGGCACGAGCCAAGCGACTAACAGATGCAAGACTAAAAGGACAGCCAGAGACATAAAGAACGGTATCTAGAGTGACAGGAGATAGGGGATTAGCTTGTCCAACTCCTTTTGCTTTAGTTTGAAACCCATTGGCTAAAGTAATAGTGAGAAGAGATTGAGAATGCACAATATTCGACAAAAGTGATTTATTACCGGAGATATGATCAGAAACGCTTCAGTCCATGACCCATGTTCCAAGAGTACTAGACTGAGAAACACAAGCAAAAGAATTACCAGCAACAAGAGTATTAGTCTGAGCAACCGAGGCTACTTGTGGAGATGTTTGCTTACTTGCTCGATACTGAAGGAACTCATTATATTTCCCTTTAGATAAAGAAAATCTCTGGTTACCTGTAGTCTCGGTCCGAGCAGCATAAGCATTTTTAGGTGGTCGACCATGTAAAGAATAGCACACTTCACGAGTGTGTCCAAGTTTATGACAATAAGAACACTTGGGTCTAGATCTTCCAAAACAACCTCCTTCTCGTCTATTCTCTATAGTTTGAGATGCCCGATTTTTCATTGTTTGGGATGCGAGAATAGAGGAGTCAAGTGTCTGTGATGAGATCATTGGGTGACTTAGTGCTGCAACAAGGCAAAGTAATCGAGAGAACAATTCATCAACTGTAGGGATAGTCGGACTAGCCAAATCTGGTTACGAGCTGAATCAAGGTCATCAGGAAGTCCAGCGAGTGTAAGATTTAGAAACATCTTCTATCGTTGCTCTTGTTGCTTTTCAACGCTAGCAGAAACTGGCATCAACTTCTCGAATTTCTCCATGACTGCCTGTACTTGTCCCAAGTAAGTCGGCATATCCAATTCCTGTTTCTTCGAATTCGTCATTCGCAATATCACATCATAGAAACGACATATGTCATTAGCGTATAAAGTACGAGTCCTTTCCCAAACTAAATGACATGCCTGGAATGGACGAAACAAAGGCATCAATTTGGAATCAATAGATCGCCACAAGATACTACATAACCGAGCATCGATCTTTTCCCATTGTGCTTTGGCCTTTTCATCTCCCTCACTAGCCATTTTGGTTAAGTGTTCTTGGAACCAAAAGCATCAAGTCTGAGAGACATGATTGGATCAAATAATTACAAAGTCACGAAATTGGTGGCAAAGTTGGTCCAAAATTGTTTTAGGTCGCAAAAACAGTTAACAAGCAGCAGAAAGAATACACTGTAACCGTCGGAATCTGAAACAGTCGCCGTAATCGTCCAATAGTTGCCGAAAAATAAAAAAGTTGTCGGAATGTGATGAAACTTGATGGGTAGAGTCGGAATTAGTAGGCGAGCAAACTGTCCTCAAGGAACTTCTCCAAAAAATGGCCGGAAAAGGTCGCACTCGCCGGCGCGTGGGCTCACGCGCTCGCCGGAACCCTAGCTTCTGACGGCGCGAGAGGGCGTGTGAGGCGTCTTCTGCCGGAGAGGATGAGTGGGGTTTGGTCGCCGGACGATGACATATCTTGTGGTAGTGTTGGATTTTGCACAACACTAACGGAGAGAGAGATGACGCAAGATAGCCATGAAAAGTCACCAAAAAATTGAGGCACGGTGACTTTCTGCTGTATTCTGTTTCCCGGATGTGTCTCACCACCACGGCTCTGGTACCATGTGAGAAATAATACACGGGAAAATATTATGTTATTGATATACCCTAACTATAATACAAGTACCTCTATTTATAACAATATACAATACCTACACTACTCCTATTCCATGTAGGACTATGATTATTTAGATAACAACTAACTAACACTACTTATTTATTTCTCAGCAGTAATTTTCTTTTTAAATTGTTTGTCTTTTACTATTGAAAAGACTTATTGATGTGGATAATATGTTGATCTTTTACCAGGAAAAATAACTATGCAAATTGCTGTCTCATTAGGTATTGGAAGGTTTGGATCCAGTCAGAAAAAGGCCAGGAATGTACATTGGAAGCACCGGACCTCGTGGTCTCCACCATTTGGTATCTCTAGCCTTCTCCGATTCCTTTCTTTTGATATATTTGGTGTTGCTAGCTACGCTTCTATTTATTCTTGACTGAACTTTTATTGTCCCAGTTATTGAACATATTTCCTTGTAGGTTTATGAAATATTGGATAATGCCGTTGATGAGGCACAAGCAGGATTTGCAACAAAGATAGATGTGGTCCTTCATGCGGATAACTCCGTGAGCATTGTTGACAACGGTCGAGGGGTATGTGCTGTCTTATTCTCTTGTGCAGAAGTAGGACTAACTTAATAGGAGATTGCACACACTAACTTATGTAAATATTGTGTTTTCCTATCATCTCATAAAGGATTGACTCAGCCTTCTCTTGAATATTCTGCTGTCTTAGCACATAAGATGATGTTTGTGTCATCAAGCTGTTCATGTTTTTGATTTTCCTCTGTTCTTCCTTGCTTATTTCCAGTCCTTCCTACCTTCCAGGGAGAGGTCCTGGACGCTGCATGTGATAGAAATGGTTTTAGGAAGTGTGCTAATAAGAAATTGACATGCTTGTATATGGTTGTCAAAGCTCCTTGAAGTTCCCATTCTGATCAAAACCATATGCTTGTTGATAAAAAATTGGTTCTCATTAAATAATGCATTTTTTTTGGGAATTTTTCAGATTCCGACAGAGTTGCATCCAGTGACAAAGAAATCTTCTCTGGAAACAGTTTTGACGGTATGTTCACATGGGATAGCCATTTTCGGGCTGTTTTTAAACACACACACACACATGTTTATATTTTTTTCCTACTCAGTGGATGGGGCTCAGTGTCAGCTTCTCATGTAACTTCAAGTCTATAAAAATGTGTCCAAAGTTATGAGATTTTTTTAACCTAACATTGTTTGAGAAATTTTAAATTTTGGAAAATCCTTGGAGCCTGTGAAATCAGAAGGATGAATTAAGAGTTATGAAAACCTGTTATTGAACTCCCAAAGACGGTTCCTCAATAATGAAAGATTGAAGGTATTCCTTTTCAAAAAATAGAAAAAAAGAAAAAAGAAAGTGAAAGACGGAAGGTATAGTTGCTTCAAGATTCGACAGTTAGTTTTGTTCTCGGAGCTTTGGTCATAATGGTAAGAGTGCAGCGCGTAATACGTGGGTTAAGCGCACGTAATGTGTCTGAACGTGCCGCAGACAAAGCCTGGTATTTAATTGGAGAAGTGTAGATGCTTAGTATCCACTGATTTTCGGACCGTGCGCCACTGGCTCTCGGGAATTTCTCGGTTATAAAAGTAAAAACGATTCAACAATCAGTAATCTCTCATTGAAATTTTATAGAAGAGTTCAATGGCACTTAGTTGTACTTTCCTATGGCTTTCTTCCCCAGTTGTCTTATCCTGCCCGTACTTATGGTGATTTTGTATGAAGTATCAACCAGTGCTAGCATAATCTTCTATGTAGCATGATTGGCCCACAAAACATGACCTAAGAAACTCGGAGCAGTAGTATTAGTGACCCGAAGTTTATGTGCTTTACAAGAATCCTCATCGGCCATTTTAAAAACACTACAACAAAGTGAGTGCAAACCTTGGAGATTAGGATTTACAAAAAACACTACGTTATTTCATCACATCTGCTTAATCCTTGGCGAGCGGAGTTACCCGATACATGTTCTGGTGGGAGGTAGTAGGTACCCGTGGAATAGTCAAGGTGCGCACAAACTGGCCTTGACACCACCATTATAGAAAAAGAAGAGAAACAGTATTTAGGGGTGTCAATGAATATTTAAAAACCGATTAAACCGACCGAATCGTACCGTGCTGAAACATTTTTTAGGTTTCTTTTAATAAACCGTAGGATTTTATATAAATCTATAACCGTACCGATAATTAGGGTAGGTTTTTTATTTTATAAAAATAAATCGAAAAAATACGGAACCGTACCGAATAAATTTACATATGAAAATATATTTATATATTAAGTTTAAAAATAATAATGTATTAAAATTTTTTTTGGGCCTTGGTATTGTGAAAACTGTTACAAGCCAACAAGTAATTAAACTCAAAATCCTAATTCCAAACCTATAATTTTACTCCTAATGAAACAAAATTATTTCCTGCATATTCCCTAGCAAGATACAAGGTATTCTAGCAATTAGTAGCAAACTAGCCTTTCTTATGATTTAGATTTATCATTTTGAATATTTAATCTTCTATAGACTTTATTCTTGAGTTCCAGCTTGGTTAATAACTTTTCACTCGTGTCATTTATATTTCTTGTCTTTGTTTAGTTTCTTTTACGCTGCTGTAGAATAGTTGATGGATCTATACTCTGGCCATCTTTCATATTTTCTTAATTCATCATCCTTTAAACTGTAAAAATGTATAGAGTGATTGCTAAGTCCTATAAAAGTACGTATGTTATTGCATTCTACTTCTACTAGTGATTTTTAAATGACGCTTAAAAACAACATCGAAAATTAACCGAACTGTACCGATACCGAAGAAAAATCGATATGATTGGGACGGTTTCGAAAAGTCTAATTTTGGTTATACATAATAGAATAACCGAAAAAATGGTATGGTACAAATTTTAGAAAATAACTGTCGGAACCGAACCATTGACACCCCTAGCAGTATTGCTTGAGTAAGGTGCAAGGTTACTGCATAATCACATGCTTAAGCCGAAATTCAGAGAGGTACTTTCTTACATTGTATTCAGAAAGGTGCTTTTAAAGTAGTGCCACAACTCATAATTAAATAGACTAATTCACTTTTGTGTAGGTTTTTTACTTTTTGGTATACCTCTTGTATGTGTGTATTTTTTACCTAAACGTTAATTAAATTTATTACCTTTAAAATAAAAATTGAAGCACAAACTCACTCTTGCTTATTGTTTATATAAATGGATCTAATAACAACAACAAACCAAGTATAATCCCACAAGTAGGGTTTGGAGAGGGTAGTGTGTATGTATACCTTACCCGTATCTTGTGAAGGTAGAGATGCTGTTTTCGGTGGACCCCCGACTCAAGGAAAAATTCAAAAAGAAGCAGTAACAACATCAAGGTAAGATGATAAGATAATCGAAACGAAAGAAACAACAGGTAGTGATATAAATCTAGGAATAAGAAAATACGAGAGTAATACTAATATGTCTGGTATAGAAAAGAGATACGTCCGACTACCTACTATTAATTCTCGACCTACACACCCTCCTATCAAGAGTTATGTCCTCTGAAAGTTGAAGCTACGCCATGTCTTGCCTAATTGCCTTTTACTAATACTTCTTAGGCCTACCTCTATCTCTAGAGATCCACTCCATTGTGTATGTTGAAAAGTTTTGTTGATTATTCTGAGAAAGCACGGGAGAAAATATTATTGATTATCTAAAGTGTTGTATGATGTCATGTTTATATACAGTGATTACATAATAATAGGTATCTGCTTCCGGATGTAGGACACTATACATGACTAACTACTTAACACTCCCCCTCAAGGCGGTGCATATAAATTATATAAACCGAGCTTGTTACAGATGTAACCAATATGAGAACTAGTAAGAGACTTAGTGAAAATATCTGCTAGCTGATCATTCGACTTCACAAACTTTGTAACAATATCTCTTGAGAGTATCTTTTCTCTAACATAGTGGCAGTCGATTTCAATATGTTTAGTCCTCTCATGAAACACTAGATTTGACGAAATATGAAGAGCAGTTTGATTATCACACACCAGTTCCATCTTGCTGATTTTTCCGAATTTCAACTCCCTAAGCAACTGCTTGACCCAAACTAGCTCACACGTTGCCATAGCCATGGACCGATATTCGGCTTCGGCGCTACGAGCAACTACATTCTGTTTCTTGCTCTTCCAAGAGACCAAATTACCTCCTAGTAGAACACAATATCCAGACGTAGCACGTCTATCAGAAGGTGATCCTGCTCAATCAGCATCTGTGTACCCAATAATCTGTTACCAGCCTCGATCCTCGAATAATAATCCTTTGCCTGGAGCTGATTTTATATATCCAAGAATGCGAACAACTGCCTCCTAAGACTATCACTGGGAGAATCCATAAACTGGCTTACAACACTCACCGGAAAAGAAATGTCAGGTCTAGTCACTGTAAGGTAATTCAATTTGCCAACCAACCTCCTATATCTCGTAGGATCTCTAAGAGGCTCCCTTTGTCCAGGCAGAAGCTTAGCATTGAAATCCATAGGAGTGTCAACAGGTCTGTATCCCATCATTCCAGTCTCCTCAAGAATGTCTAAGGCATACTTCCGTTGTGAAATAACAATACCTGAGCTAGACTGAGCGACCTCAATACCTAGAAAATACTTCAATCTGCCCAAATCCTTAGTCTGGAAGTGCTGAAAGAGATGTTGCTTCAGATTAGTAATACCATCTTGATTATTGCCAGTAATAACAATATCATCAACATAAACCACCAGATAAATACATAGATTAGGAGTAGAATACCGATAAAACACAGAGTGATCAGCTTCACTTCGAGTCACGCCGAACTCCTGAATAACTATGTTGAACTTATCAAACCAAGCTCGAGGGGATTGTTTCAAACCATATAGTGACCTGCGCAATCGGCATACAAGACCACTAGACTCCCCCCAACAACAAAACCAGGTGGTTGCTTCATATAAACTTCTTCCTCAAGATCACAGTGGAGAAAAGCATTCTTAATGTCTAACTGATAAAGAGGCCAATGACGTACAACAACCATGGACAAAAAGAGATGAACATATGCTACTTTAGCCAGGGGAGAGAAAGTGTCACTATAATCAAGCCCAAAAATCTGAGTGTATCCTTTTGCAACAAAACGAGCCTTAAGCCAATCAACCTGGCCGTCCGGGCCGACTTTGACTACATAAACCCAACGACAACCAACAGTAGACTTACCTGAAGGAAGAGGAACAAGCTCCCAAGTGCCACTCGCATGTAAAGTAGACATATCATCAATCATAGCCCGTCGCCATCCTGGATGAGATAGTGCCTCACCTGTGGACTTAGGGATAGAAACAATGGACAAAGATGATATAAAAACATAATGAGATGATGACAGACGATGATAATTAAACCTACATAATGGGGATTAGGATTAAGTGTGGATCGTACACCTTTGCGGAGTGCAATTGGTTGACTAAGATGAGACCAGTCCGCAGTAGGTGCAGAATCTGATGCAGGACGAGAATCACCTGGGCCTGATGCTGGACGTGGACGACTATGATAAGTCAAGAGTGGTGGATCTACAGAAGGTTGAACTGGACTAGGTGGTGGAACTGGAGCTATAGGTGGTGGAGTTGCAACTGGAGTTGTAGGTGGTGGAGTTGGAGTTGTAGAGGAAGATGGAGTTGTAGGTGGTGGAGCTGGAGTTGTAGAGGAAGATGAATGGGAGATAGTGACTGAATCTCCAAAAGATGAAACTAGTAGCACCTCAGAAATATCTAAGTGATTACCTGGATCTGTGAAGTATGATTGGGTTTCAAAGAAGGTTATATCGCAGACATAAGATACCGCTGGAGGTCAGGATAATAGCATCGATATCCTTTTTGCGTTATCGGGTAACCCAGAAATACGCACTTAAGAGAATGAGGAACTAACTTATCTTTTCCCGGAGTAATGTTATGAACAAAACACGTGCTTTCATAGACTCGGGGTGGAAGAGAAAACAAAGGTAAGTGAGGAAACAAAATAGAGAATGGAACTTGATTCTGGATAGCTGAAGATGGCATACGATTAATAAGACAGCAAGATGTAAGAACTGCATCCCCCAAAAAAGCAACGGAACATGAGATTGTATGAGTAGGGTACGAGCAGTTTCAATAAGATGTCTATTCTTTCTTTCAGCTACCCTATTTTGTTGAGATGTGTACGGACAAGATGTTTGATGAATAATCCCATGAGAGTTCATAAACTGCTGAAATGGGGAAGACAAATACTCTAGGGCATTATTACTACGAAATGTGCGGATAGAAACCCCAAATTGATTTTGAATTTCAGCGTAGAAGGTCTGAAAAATAGAAAACAACTCAGATCGATTTTTCATCAAAAATATCCAAGTGCACCTGGAATAATCATCAATGAAACTGACAAAGTAGCGGAATCCCCAGGTAGAACTGACCCGACTAGGACACCAAACGTCTGAATGGACTAAAGTAAAAGGTGACACTGCTCGATTATCAAGACGCCGAGGGAAATGGGAGCGGGTATGCTTACTGAGCTGACATGACTCACACTCTAGAGTGGACAAGTGAGATAAATCAGGTACCGTTTTTTGAAGTTTTGACAAACTGGGATGTCCCAACCGTTTATGTAATAATTGTGGTAAAATCAGTAACAGGACAAGTTGTTGAAGAAAGACAAGATGTGAGTCCATGTGATTTAGCAAGGATAAGGTAATAAAGTCCATTTGATCCCGGTACCAATGATCCGCCCTGTACCGTGTTCCTGTATAAAAACAAGGTCATCAAGAAATAAAATAACGCATTTAACTGATTTGGCTAAGCGACTAACGGTTTTGAGATTAAAAGGACTACTAGGAACATAAAGAACTGAATCTAAAGGTAAGGAAGGAAGTGGGCTTGCTTGACCTATTGACTCTTGGAAGAGATTGAGAACACGAAATAGTAGTGAAAAGAGATTTGGTACTAGAAATATGATCCGATGCACCTGAATCAATGACCCACGACTCAGAGGATGAAGATCGGGAGACACAAGTCACGCTATTACTTGTTTGAACAACAGAAGCTATCCAGAAGATGTCTGCTTACGTGCTTTGTATTGAAGGAATTCAATATAATACGCTAAAGAAACCATCTAACCATTCAAAGTATTGGTTCCCATTTTGTTACTACCAAAATTCTAACAACCTCCGTGAGGCCTAGCTAACTCCCAAATTGTAAGAGAAACTACTGTTCACTTTCACTGTTTCTTGTTACTGTTCACCGGAAAACACTGTAGCTCGCCGGAAAATTTCAAAGTTGTCGGAATCTGTCGGAAACAGTACTGGTGGACTCGGAAATTGCTGTGCGAACAGGCTGTCCTGAAGAAGCTCAACCAAAAATGGCCGGAAGAAGCCTTACGCGCCGGCGCGTGAAGTCAGAGTTTTGCCGAAAAATATTCTTTCGGCGGCACGTGAGGGCGCGTGGGAGGGGGTCTGCTGGAGAAATTTTTATGGGTTGGTCGTTGGAAGCTGATCTACCTCGTGGTGGTGTTGGTTTTTGCACAACACCGACGGATATGAACTTTTTTTCTGCGGACAGTCCTTATTTGCCGGAAAAAAGGCTTTTTTTTCCGGAGTCATTGGAATTTATGCACAGTGATAAATATCTCACGATTGCTCTGATACCATGTGAGAAAGCATAGGAGAAAATATTATTGATTATCTAAAGTGTTGTACAACCCTATTTATATACAGTGATTACATAATAATAGGTATCTACTTCCCGATGTGGGACACTATACATGACTAACTACTTAACAATTATAAGCTCATAGTTATATACTGTACAACCAATAATATTGCAGTTTCCGGCTTTTAAAATTTATTACATTCTTCTGAATTGACTCTTGTGCTACTTACTGATGTTGTTTGCACTGTTGGAGATAGTATAAAAATCATGGTAATCAATGTTTATGAATTTCTGTCTATATGGAAACCATGCTTTTAGAATAGACAATGAACCAAGAGTATATCTTGATGATGTGGTAGCAAATTGTGCAGGTTTTGCATGCAGGTGGTAAATTTGGAGGCTCAAGTAGTGGCTATAATGTGTCTGGTGGATTACATGGTGTTGGCCTGTCAGTTGTTAATGCATTGTCAGAGGTATCAATATCATATTTTGAAAGATTTCTGCTAGCATTTTCCTATACACTGATAATGAATGCGGAATTTGTAATTTAGAAAATATTTCTGCTATAGCTGCCCCTTTTCTTTTGTGACAGTTGTAGCTAGTTTTTCTGCTCTTAAATGGGTTGCTTACTGTCCTTCGTGTTTTACCCTAGATTGCTGCTATTACTTGTTGCTGCCTTGTTTTGGTTTTCTGATTGCATTACTTAGTGTTAGTTTTGTATTTTCGCTTCGGTTGTCAAGATTGGTTTGCTTGTTATTGCCCCTTCCCTTTTTCCTTCCTGAGCCGAGGGTCTACCGGAAACAGTCTCTCTGCCGTTTTAAAGGCAGAGGTAAGGTCTGCGTACACTCTACCCTCCCCAGACCCCACTTGTGGGATTATACTGGGCTTGTTGTTGTTGTTGTTGTAAATGGGTTGCTTAATTTAGCTTTATGTTGTTCTCTTGTTAACTAACTGTCTAAGGATACTTTAATCAAATTTGTCAGTGCCATTGCTTTAACTAGATAACTAGTCTCTAGTGGTAGAATGACCTCAAATGTTGTTTACTTGCATATTTACAAGATTGTTTAAACATTCTCAGGTTTTTTCTTTTGTGACAAATATGTGCAGTTCAGGATCTTTCAAAATTTTGAATTGTATTCTAGACTACTTGTTCTGGGTTTTCATTTTCAAAAGTTGATTGTGCTCCTTTCTTGGGGTGCCATTTATCTCATTTAAGGAAAGCAGATATGACTTTGGGCTATAATCAGAGAGACTACATTCTGAAAATGATAACAGACAATCCATTGTTCACCTCTTGCATGTGTGGACATAAATCAATAGTTGAGCAGTTCAACTCTTTATTCAGTGACCTTTTGATTTCTAAATAGAGCAGTGTTCCGTGAGTATCTAAAACTGAAAAGTAGATAAAAGGAAATGAAATAATGTTTATAGTATTACATGTATTTGTAGTTATATTTTGTTTGTCTGGCTAAAAAAAAACTCTTTTTCATCAGATATGCTTTTTGTCAAAAATGTGACCGCTGATGGGTTTCGTCCTTTAATTGAATGGTACTAGTATGAGTGCAGTAATGTTTCATCTATTTCCTTTTTCTTCTCTTTCCTTTTGGGCTTTTGGTTGGGCGTTGGTCAAGATAGTTTGAAGAAGGCTTAGAGAATTGCAGTAAAAGAGAGAGAGAGAAGTGAAAGTAATATGAGGCTTTACCCCTTATTGAATAAATGTAAGCACTTGGTACTACAGTAACCCTGATGAATGGAAGAAATGGTCACAAAGACTGACATGAATGGTGCTTGATTTGATTGCTTTTGTATATAATGTAGTTCTCATTGTTTTCTGAGCGTAGCTGACAATGTTCAGCAAAATGCTTACATGCGTGATCACTTTTCCTTTGCTAGTCTTTGAGCTTTCTTGACCTAGTGGTCTATATCATGTTCTCTGATAGGCCCTTGAAGTTACCATATGGCGTGATGGTAAAGAATACCAACAGAAATATTCACGTGGGAAGCCAGTAACAACTTTGATATGTCATGACCTCCCGGTGGAAATGAGAGATCGACAAGGGACTGCCATTCGGTTTTGGCCAGATAAAGAAGGTAGTTACATTGTCTTCAATCTCCAAAAGATGTTGCTGCCGTCTCCTTTCTTGTCATGTTTCCATTTTCTGTATTAGCATTTAAAGTTCTGATGACATTTTGCTTTGCAGTATTCACAGCTGAAATACAATTTGACTATAACACCATAGCTGGGAGAATTAGGGAGCTTGCTTTCCTCAATCCCGAGGTATGTCAAGATTGTTCTCACAGAGAAAAGCCTACTTGTTCTTGCTGCTTTTAATTTATGAGCAAGTCGGTGTAGCTTCTTACTCTGTCACCTTTCAAAGAAGTCGAAATAGAAAGGGATAGGAAATTGTCAGTAATATTAGTTAGATTCATGCAAAGTTTTCTGAAGGATGCTGTCAAATGATGCCTTTGAGAGGTTTTGTTCGTGCAAGGAACTTCGGTGGCTGTTTGAATGTCTTCCTTCTTCAACCTATGGTTTAAGTGAAAATGCTTATGCCATTTGGTGACTGCATGTTGAAGTTCATTGCAATGCATTTGACATTCCTCACTTCTGCATGCTGCATTTTGGTGCATAGACATACATAAACTTCTTCAAAGAAATGAAAGCTTATTATGCTTGATAATTATATTTTCATATGCAAGATTCATTTTAGTTTCAAACAATTGAACATTTCTTTTATTTCAGCTCACAATTGCTCTCAAGAAGGAGGACATAGATCCAGAGAAGATCCAATGCAACGAGTACTTTTATGCTGGAGGATTGGTTGAATATGTGAAATGGCTGAATGCAGACAAAGTGTGTTTTTCTTTTCCCTTTTACTTTTCACACACTTCATTTTCTCTTTCAAATTTGGGAGTAAATTGCTTGCTATTGAAAATTTAGAACTGGCGGTAAAGGCTTATTGCATTAAATTGACGAGCTTGAAAAAATTGTTCAGGTTATTCAGGGTGATCTCTCATACATACATGTTACATGGTGGTCCTTGTCCGTAGGCATCACTTCTAGAAAATCGAATGGGACCAGCAAATTATATTTTATTCTCCCTTGTTTCAAATTTGTTCTTCCCATTCTGATTTGGCACTATTATTAAGAGGACTTTAAAATTTGAGTTGTTTAATATTTGTTGTGAAGCATATTTGGATGTTTTTTCCTTATAAACAACATATATTTTCGTTTGCATTACAGAATAATAAAATAAGGATGAAGTTGTGTTCAGAAGAGTAGAACTGGTTTCTATAAAACATTTTGTGGTATATAATACTCCTTCCGTTTCAATTTATGTGAACCCATTTTACTGGGCACGAAGTTTAAGAAAAGAGAGAAGATTTTTGAACTTGTGTAAAATGAGGCACATATATTTTATGTGACTATAAATCATTGCATAAAAGTAAATTATTTCCAAAAAGGGAAAGGGGTCTTTTTGACACGAACTAAAAAGGAAATAGGTTCACATAAATTGAAATAGAGGGAGTATGTATCTATAAAATACTTTGTGGTGCCATTTGAGTAATGTAGACAACATCTTGGGTGATTTCAAAGAGGAAAGGTGTCACGCCCCGAACCTGGACCTAGACGTAACACAGCACCCGGTGCCTGACTACATATGACTGAGCGAACCAACTAGCCGGCTGAATCTACATGTGATATCATAACATATTTAATGCGGAACATAAACTAATACATGCTGATATACTGAAAGTCTGAATGATATAAATCAAAGTGCGAAAATACTAATATAAGTCTGAAACATATCTGTAGCCAACATTGCTTAACACGAAAAGCCTGCGGCTCTGTCTAATTGTTACTCTAGTCTATGAAGCGTCTAATGAAGCATTGAAAACACTGACGGTATGTAAATACTGAAAGATTGTAAAGTAATGATAATGCCTCGAAAGAACGGGGGCTTACCCAATAGCTGGTACGAGAATTCTAGCGCTCTAAATCGTCAACCCTTAAATCATTACTTGTATCGTGAGATACAGGCCCCGGGCGAAAGGGACGTTAGTACATTTGAATTGGATTGATATATAAAGCAACTGAAAGAAAGAATTGTAAATTCTGAAACTGAAACTGAAACTGACGACTGACGACTGACGACTGAACTGAACAAGTAAAGATATGAATACTCCCTCTTCTGAACGATGAACCACCTGTTTATTTGAATAAATAATCTGCAGCCTCAAGCCCAATATATATGTGCAGAAGCTACGGCCCGGCCCAAGTATACGTATACATAACTGCAGCCTCAGGCCCAAAGATGCATAAAGCATAAACTTCGGCCTCAAACCCAAATACATGTGTTCAACATTCAGGAATTTAAATTTAGAAACTGAGAATCATACTGCAATACGTGATGCTGAAATACTGAATCATACTGAGTTACATGATTTAAGAATGCTGCATAGGAACTAGACTAAGACATGTATCCCTGAACTGATTATGAAAACTGAAACTTCAACTGTTTATAACATGTTGAGTAATCTAGATTGAGACTCATGGGCATCAAACACAAGTCTATATTGATTACCCACTGAGCTCACAACGTTCGGAATGAAATTCATGGACGAATTACGAAGCTAGAGAATAGAAGTTCTGCAACTATTCAAGGAACTTAGCTTAACCATATTTCTGAGGCAATTAGTAATGTTGTAAAAGAAACGTATTATAGGAAAAATCATTAACATTCCCAAACGTAGAGAGTTAGCTTCACATACCTTAACTTCCTGCTCTTGAGCCTAATATAACATTCGCCAACCCTTTCAACTTTAATCTATAGCAATACAAGTCAAAGGGATTCCATATTAGCAATAATACTCATGTTTTGGTCTCTTAGGCATTTTATTAAACACCTTATGGGCGTAAAGCCTCATAGCCCTTATTAATGGTGTTTTCTTCACCCAATTCTCATTCTACTACTTCTAGGTGATTCTACAATCTCAAATAGATGTAACTAACACCATTTCTCATCACCCAAATTTATATAAAAATCTTAAGTCAAGAACCCAAAACCCAACATAGTTCATATGATTCTCTTTATCAAACCCATTTACTATTCTCCCAAGAACTCATCAATTCATAGCTATAAATGATTGGGGAGTAGAAGCATTACCTTTTTGAACTTCATCCCTCTTGAATTCGAGTTCTAGGGTTTCTTTTCTCAACAATGATGTCTCAATCGAATATCTAATAATTTGAAGGGTTTACCCATGTTAATAAGGTGTTAGAGAACTGAAATTTACTTAGAATCATCATTAGAACTTACCTTGGATGATGGAGGGATTTTGGAGGAACTTGGGTTCTTGAGAGCTTCCCTTTCTAGAGCAAATCTACGTGTTTGGGGTGTAAGGAACGAATGTACACATCCAAAAATTGAGGAGGAAATAAAAGTGGCTCTGATAGACATCGTCAGCGCAGGGGCATCATCAGAGGTGCCAAATAAAAGTGCAAGGCACCCAAATAAAAGTGCAAGGCGCTATCAGAGGCGCTAGACTACACGGCCTTGCATCGTCAGGGGCGCTAAAGTTAGTGCTCTGGACAGTGCCTTGCACTGTTTTAAGGCTGTGAGTTTTCATGACCTTGCACTTACACCTTCCATAAACTTAGTCTATTCTATTGAATCTTATGTACCTCATTCTCCTTCTTGATTCCAAAACAACTATTTCCATCCATACTTATCCCGATAGGACTTCACATGTCTAAAATGTCACATTAATACTCATTTAGCACATCCACACCTAATCCAAATTTTCGGAGTGTTTCAAAAGGAGGACAAGCATTTTGGTAAACGAGGTATTTGTTTAGTGGTATCACGATCTACAGGTCTAGCACAAAAGGAATAGTACATCTGAATCAAGTCTGAAATCTGAATATCCTTGTTTCATCAGAAAAATCGAGTATGAAATCTGTCAGATAATGTTATGCATGTATATTTAAGAATGACTTAAATTAATTTTTGTCTTTGCCCCTAGGGCTTTGGTCCAGTGGTAAGAGCATAGAGCGTGATGTGTGGGTTAAGCACACATCACAGTTTCAAATCCTACCATTGACAAAAGGCTGGTATTTAAATGGAAAAGGGTAGATGAGCGAACCCATTATTCACCGAAAACCGTGTTCCACTGGCTCTTGGGAATTTCCTGGTTATCAAAAAAGAAAAAGTTGGATTGACTTTTCCGGTGATACTTTTGTTGTATGAAGTCTATTAAGTAGTTCCTGACTTTTCTCTGCTCTAGAAACCACTTCATGATGTGCTGGGATTCAGAAAAGAAGCTGATGGTATCACGATTGATATGGCTCTTCAATGGTAAGATATCATATCTTTTTATCTTTCTATCCATCTTCCTCTATTTACTCTTTTCATCGTCAAGCATGGTTGGAACTAAAGCAACATATAATTTTATGCTGCACCATGCCGTCATGCAGTGGTTGCATGATTTTTTTTTCTCCCAGCAATTGGTATGTATATGAATTGCATGTTAAGAGTGGTATGTTTTACACAGTTTCTTTTCTGTTTTTCATTGCAGGTGCTCAGATGCTTATTCAGACACGATGCTGGGTTATGCAAACAGCATACGGACGATTGATGGTGGCACTCACATAGATGGTGTGAAAGCTGCCCTAACAAGAACGCTCAACAATCTGGGGAAAAAGTCAAAGACAATCAAGGTTCGTTGAATTTAGGTTCATTGTTTCTTTTATTTCTGTTTGCTCCAACAAAAATCTGTGGTCTTTTTGTATCTCTCCAGCCTTTCCAGTCTGCTGATACAGCACCAAATATGTTGGAATTCTTCTGGTTTTCGCTTGCACTTCTGTCCGTTTGACCATGATTGCTTGGATGTGCATGCTGCCCCTTGCAATAGCTTTGCTGGTTTCAATTGGAAAAAATACTCTGCACCTTGTGTTCACATTGGAGCTTTAGTGCCTTCAGAAACTTTAACTTCATAACCACCTTATGTTCTCATTGTTTGATGTCTACACGAGCTAGAGTCTTTATCTGGATTACCACCTTTCGACCTAAAGACCTTGTAGTTATGTATACGGAAATCACTTAAATTTATATAATAAAAAGTTTCCCTTTCAATAACTTAAAAATGAATCCATCCTTTGTTGACTACATTGTTTTTTGATAACCAAGAAATCCTCGCAAGCCAGTGGCACATGGTTCAAAACCTATCAAAAAATGGGCTGGCCCCTCTACCCTTTATTAACTACATATTGAGAGAAGAAAGTTTAAATAGTAGAGTTAATTGGAATATATTGAAAGTTGAGATGTGTAAATAATGGTTTAGTTCTTGTCATATCAAGGCCACTATAACATTGAGTAGTATTAGTTTGGTTTTTTCACATTTTGATTTAGGAAAAGTGTTGAAATAAATGGAACAGGAAAGAATAATATTAGATAAGGACTGGGACGGAGTATATTATTAGGTGAATACAAGTGTGCAAAGTCAATGAACTTTGGCAGTGCTGACTTCAACTTTTAACAAAATTCTTCAGATTGGAACTGCTTATATGCGGACATCTTCGAGAAATATAGTAGCATTGCTTTCTGGACCATCACATAATTTTAGTCATGGGGTCTTTTTACATCTAAGTTTTTCATTCAAATTATGAGTGCCATAGACCAGAATGTAGGAGAAGGTTTTTTGTTCTTAAAATAAGTCCTACTTAATCAATGCCTTCCAGAAAGAAAGAAAAAATGTTCTATTTGTTCAAAGAGGAAAAGACAAAAATTGAGGTTCAGTCCAAATCTCCAATTCTGCCTTTTGGAATTCGCTATTCACTTTCCCTCGGAATTCACTATTGATTGACTTAATTATTAGGAAAGATTTAATTCTAATTGAGATTTGATTTTATTCTAATTGATTGTAATTTATTTTCCTTCCTAAAATAGTCATAGGACTTAGTGTATAAATACCTTTGCTTAGGGATGTAAGAAATATACTGGAATTCAAGAAGCCTTTTCTTCTTCTCAAAATCTACACACACTAATTGAGTGCATCCAAAATATTGGATCACCCTAAATCTGCAAAATCTGCTGTGTTAGCTTGATCTCTCTCTGTTTAATGTCTCAATAAGTAGGGATATATGGGTTACTCCTAAGTTTTGTTCGTTTGTATTATTCAGGAGAAGGACATAAGCTTAAGTGGCGAGCATGTAAGAGAGGGATTAACCTGTGTTATTTCTGTTAAAGTTCCGAATCCAGAATTTGAAGGACAAACTAAGGTATCTCTCTCCTTTCATGGTTGAAAAATTTGTTACAGTTTTTATGGTATAAAAGTTCTATGAAGCCTTAAAATTTCCAATTTTTGTGAAGCCGATATTGTTTACTATGTTTTCAATTGAAGACTAGGTTGGGAAATCCTGAGGTTAGAAAGGTGGTCGATCAGTCAGTTCAAGAGTATCTGACTGAGTATCTGGAATTGCATCCAGATGTGCTAGATTCAGTTCTTTCCAAGTCACTAAATGCACTAAAGGTACCTAAGTTTGTTACATACACAAGACTGATCTTTGTAAGATTAAGCTGACTAAGTTGCCTGCTTGAGGACAGCAATTGGTGTTATAAGAAATTATTTTTCCTGCTGTATCTATTGCACCATATGCAGGCGGCTCTTGCAGCAAAGAGGGCTCGGGAGTTGGTGAGACAGAAAAGTGTCTTAAAATCATCCTCTCTTCCGGGGAAGCTTGCTGATTGTTCAGCCACAAATCCTGAAGAAGCTGGTAATTTACCTTATTATGGATTTTAAACCAATATGACATTTGGGTTAAACATTTAATTTTAGTTGCATGAAATATATAGGACCTTTCGCTGTAGAAAAGACTGAACGTCTGGCATGCTTCTGAGTGTAGCTCATGAATTTTGGGTGCAAACAATCTAATAAAGTAGTTATGGGCATCCATTGCTAATAGGAATTAGGAAAGACCTTATTTCCATATTATTGCAATAGATTTGGTTCTACTGCAATATAGCTACCATCCCGAAGGTAGGGGTAAGGTCTGCGTACACACTACCCTCTCTAGACCCCACTTGTGGGATTTTACTGGGTTTTATGTTGTTGTTGTTGAGTTGGTTCTATGTTGGTGGTGTTTTTGTCACTAGAAAGGAGACGTACATTGTTCAGGCATCATTGAGTTCTGAATTCTCATCTTGGGGGTTTAACTACCATAGATTATGTGAAGCATTTTTCATTGCGAATAGTTTTTCTTGGGAGGTTTTTATAGGAGCCTTATTTTGTGAGTATTTTTCAAGAGAAGTATGTGGATAGACAAACTTTTAAGTCTTTCTTTATTTGTGGGTGAGTGGGTTTAGTTAGCTAGCGTCTTGAATAGTCCTCCATAAAAAGCTTAGTAAAATTTCAAAAAGTTCTTGAGTATCCGATTGCTTTAAAATACTCTTTTGAGGTGCTATGCTAGAACTTTTCCAGAGCTAACTTCGGTTTTGACCACTCTTGAACTCCAAAGCCTTTCCTTTTCTTAGGTATGACTATAAACCTTGGAGTCCAGGGTTCAAATTCTAGCAGAAACAAAAAAATGCTAGGTGATTTTTTCTCATTTGCCTATTCCTTGGTAGGCAAAATTTTCAGATACTTCTGCTAGTGGGAGATAACAGATATCCAATGAGATAGTTGAGTTGCACGCAAGTTGGAAAGCACCATTGTGTCTGAAAAAGATCCTTAGGGAGGCAACGTACATTGGACAATTGGAATAAATACTGAACTATCAGATTTTTGGAGCACCGTAATCAAATTTAAGAAAATGTAAGTAGCATGGCAAAAAGAAATATTTATCTTAAGGGGCAAAAGATTTCTTGATAACGAGCCCTTTCTAGTATTCCTACTTCGTACGTGTTCTTGTTGCACTTGCCAGTGACATCAGAAAAGCTGGAGAGATTGCACCGGAGCTTGTTGTGAAACTTCAACATTATTTCACTAGTAAACTACAAGGTACTGATATGAGCAATGCAAGTTTAGGGATGAAGGAAATGCTTTAGTTAAGGCCCTAATGGGAAAATGGATATGGAGATTTGGTCACGAAAGGCAGGGGCATGTTTGGGAGAGTGATCCCGAACAAGTACAAACTATAGGAGGGAGGGTGGAGGAATACTGTAATTACCTTACGGAGGAGGGATGTGGAGAGGAATAATGAAGATATAGGACGAAGTTTCTTAATCCGTTAATTTCAAGGCACAGAATTGAGCTTGGACGACTTTTGGAATCATAAGACTTGCGGGCAAGACTCTATTAAGGAACTTCCCAGCACTCTTTAGCGTCTCTTCACAACAAACACTGGTTGTCATACAGATATACACAAAAGAAAGAGTCTTATGGGACTTGGCATTTAGGAGAAATTTGTAAGACTGAAATTGAAGAACTCACAAGAGTTTTTTGGTGTAAACGTAAACGACCAACTGAATTATGATACTTGGAAATGAGAAACATAGAGCAATGAACAATTTAATATGACTTCATTCTATCATGTATTCTTGAACAGAGATAACATGGATTTCACATGCGGAATGATGTAGTTCTCTAAATCCCATGAGAATCTTTTTTTTTTTCTTTCTGTTTTTTGGTTGGCCGTGGTTCAATGAGAATGGATAAGAGGCTTGTGAGATTGACATAATGATGCCAGGATGATTATATTTCTGGAGCTAGCTCCTGACAAATATGAAGCCTATTGATACAAATTATGCCTTGGAATGATAGATATTTTTGAGTCCGCTTTGTATACGAATAAGGATATCATATGTAATTGTGACATTGAAATCAAGGAAAATTTAATCACAACCCTTTACCTAGAAGTGTGCTTCTTTAAACAATGTTGGCCAGTAGAAGCCCGACTCCAACACTTTCGCAGCTGTCCGTACTTCCCCGAAATGGCCACCATATGGGGACGCGTGACAAGCGTGCAAAATAGAAGATTGGTCTATCTCAGGAATATATATCTGGATCATGTTATTAACACAAATCCTGAACAGATAAGGCTCATCCCAAAAGTACATGCGACAGTCACAGAAGAACTTTTTCTTTTGTACAGAGGAAAGATCATAAGGGACAATACCGCTCACCAGGTAGTTTGCAATGTCTGCATACCATGGCGCTACCTCAGGGTTTGTGGCCAACAGTTGTTCATCCGGGAAGGTCTCCACGATCTCTTCCACCTCAACCTTCTTCTCTGCTCCTTCCAGTCTGAACAAGTGTTCGGCCACTTGGTTCTCCGTTCCATTTCGGTCACGGATTTCCATGTCGAATTCTTGTAGTAGCAGCACCCATCGAATCAGGTGCGAGTTTGACTCCTTCTCAATTAGGTACCTGAGAGCAACATAGTCAGTTTAAACAATTACCTTTGAGCCTATCAGGTATGACCTGAACTTGTCAAATGCAAAACACCACTGCTAGCATCTCCTTCTCGGTCATGGTGTAGTTGAGTTGGGCACCACTCAAGGTTCTACTTGCACAGTAGATTGGATGCATGACTTTATCTTTTCGCTGTCCAAGAACTGCTTCTACAGCATAGTCGCTTACATTACACATTAGCTCAAATGATTGCTCCTAGTCAGGTGCTACTATAATGGGTGCCGTTACCAACCTCTTCTTCAACTCCTCAAAAGCTACCTTTGCAATCATCAGAAAACACAAAGGGGTGGTCTTTTTCAAGCAGTTTACATAAAGGGTGAGCAATTTTGGAAAAATATTTTATAAACTGGCTGTACAAGCCAGCATGACCAAGGAAACTTCCCTGCACACAAGGGGTTGATCTTTTTCAAGCAATTTACATAAAGAGTTAGCAATTTTGGAAAAATGTTATATAAACCGGCTATAGAAGCCAGCGTGATCAAGGAAGCTTCTTATTGCTTTTGACAGAAGTGGGTGGTGGTAACTTCTCTATCACATCAACTTTAGCGCGGTCCACTTCAAGGCCCTTACTTGACACTAGGTGTATCAAGACTATGCCTACCATAAAATGGTACTTTTCCCAGTATAGTACCAGATTAGTCTCCATACACCTCTTCAGCACTCTTCTAAGATTACCAGGCAATCATCGAATGAGTTCCCCACCACCACTGAGAAATCATCTATGAAAATCTCTATTATATCCTCTGCCATATCAGTAAAGATGGCCATCATGCACCTTTGGAATGTGGCAGGTGCATTGCATAGGCCAAACGACATTCTCCTGAAAGCATAGATTCCATATGCATAGGTGAACGACGTTTTCTACCTATCCTCCGGCGCAATAGAGATCTGGTTATACCCCGAGTATCCATCCAAGAAGCAAAAGTGGGACCTCCCTGCCAATCTATCTAATATCTAATCAATGAATGGCAAGGGTAAATGGTTTTTTCGGGTGGCCTTGTTCAATCTTCTGTAGTCCATATAGATTTTTGCCATCCCGTGACAGTTCTTGTTGAGATTAACTCGTTCTCATTTTGCATCACAGTCATTCCATCTTTCTTCGGAACACATTGAACTGCGCTCACCCGGTTGCTGTCTGAGATGGGAAAAATGATGCCCGCATCTAACCACTTGATTATCTCTTTCTTCACCACTTCTTTCATATTCGGCTTTAGCCTTCTAAGCTGTTCTCTGGAAGAAGAAGGTTTAGCGTCAGTAGATTGTATGACGCTTTTTCTTATCTATTTCTCCTTGAGTATGTTTTCAAATCAGGCCTATCCAAACGCCCAATAGTCTCCCCCATAATTCTTTCTCCAATTTCATTTCGCTGTGACAATGCCATTAAGAGGTCCAATATTGGAACTAGGTTGAATCACCTCTCCCCCTGTAGAGGTGATGAGATAATACTAAAATAGGCTCAGATTCTCGAAACGTAACATCCATGCTAATAAAAGATCTCCTAGAGGGAGGATGATAACATTTGTGGCCTTTCTGTGTCGGAGAATTCCCAATGAAAACACACTCTATAGCTGTAGGATCAAGTTTTCTCTTACCCTTTAAAGCTTCCAGAGGACTTTGAAAATTGAGGGTTTTAAGTGACATTCTGTTGATAAGATAGGCAGCTACTAGAATAGCATCCCCCTAGTAAGGTTTTGGTAGATCCATGGTGAATATAAGAGATCTTGCTACATCTGATAAATGCCTATTTTTTCTTTCAGCAACCCCATTTTGTGCACTAGTGTAAGCACAACTAGTCTGATGGACCATCTCATTAGACTCCAAATAAGCACCAAATCTTTTATCCATGTATTCGCTACCATTGTCAGTTCTCAAAATTTTTATTTTGGCATCAAACTGAGTACAAACCATCTTATAAAATGACTGAAAACAAGAGAAAACTTCATTTTTGACTTTTAACAAATATACCCAAGTCGTCCTAGTGCGACAATCAATGAAAGTAACAAACCATCGACTACCAGACAAAGAAATAGTTTGAGCAGGACCCCGTACATCAGAATGAATAGTTATAAACGGAGTTATGCTTCTATTATGGATAAGAGTTTCTAGTATGCTTGGCATATTTACACGTATCACACGCATCACGGAACAAAGATTCAGATTGAGTCCTTGAGAACAAATCCAGATATAACTTCTTCAAAACAAAGAATGATGGGTGCCCTAACCATCTATGCCGCTGTATTATTTCTTGGTTGATATCCTTACTTTCCCCAAAAAAGGCCTAACCAGAGTTTTGAATTCCCTCTGATATAAACAAGTCATCACGCAATCTACCACTGCCAATCCTTTTCCATGTTTGAAGATTCCGAAAAATACAATGATTAGGAAAGGACTCGATAGCTCTGGTGATGGTACTAGCATATAAAAGATTGATAGGGAACTCGGGGACATGGATCACAATTAATAGTTCAATATTAGGAGTACAAACGACACAACCTGAGATAGGTATTAAAGAACCATTGGCTATTATGACATAATCTCCTTTGAGACATGGAGAATAGTTTTGAATGCCTTTAGAAGAGCCATTGCTGCCTTTTGAGGTAAGTATTCTCCCTCGCAGCACCAGGATTCCTAATCTTAGAAAGAGGTCGAGTTTTTTCGCTATCATAGCGTGTGGAACATAATGTGTCCTAAAAACTGTGGAAAGTGAGGATATATTGTCCACGAAAAAGTAAAGTAGCAATTTATCCTGTTAGCGTGTGTGTCAGATTTTACTCTCTCTAAGTGAAACTGTAAGATATTCTCCTTTATTTTTTCTCTAGTAACAGTTTGAAGATTTGGAAAATATAATTTGAGGAAAAAGGATTAAGATTGTAAGTCGAAGTCTTGAAAATGAAAAAGTAATCGCTGGAGATAGGGGATGGGGGGGGGGG
>MCJB01021247.1:115228-148913 GCA_002018475.1 Nicotiana obtusifolia
GGGGGGGGGGGGGGGGGGGTTGAGGATCGCTAGAGAGGGTAATAGGGATGTAAGATGGCTTGATATTAAAAAGAAAATAAAAGTAACTTGGTCAATTCTAGCGCTCAAAAATGAGTTGGAGGCATGCATATTGCCATGTCAGATTCGGGTGTCTAAGAGACACATCTCTGCCTAGTTGAGGTGTGTAAAGTAAAAGTATCTAATTGGCATGTACCTTTACCAAATAAAAAAAGAGTATCTAACTGCTATTTCGTGTCAATTTTGAGGGGCTATCTGGGTATTTGGCCAAAAAGGTCATATGGAGTATTTGATAAAGAGGATATCACTACATGGTTGAAAACCAGTTTGTGTAATTAATTAAATTTCTCAAGGTAATTTAAAGTGTGATAGTATGTTAAATGTGTCAAACATTGTGTATTATGAATAGAAGAGTCTCATGTAAAACCAGGACTGAGGGAGTAACATTTTGAAATGTAGCACCCAATATATGCGCTGATGTAGGATCTTTCGTGTAATGTTTCTTTGATTGTGTTTTTCAGTATAGGCATGCATATAATGCAGTAATGGCAGAAGTTAACTGCCTTTTCTCAAAATCTTTTTTTCTTTTGAGATCTTTCAGAAATATTCATCGTTGAGGGTGATTCAGCTGGTGGAAGTGCAAAACAAGGTCGTGATCGGCGCTTTCAGGTAACTAAACTCGTTGGTGCTCTGTGAACAGTTATCCCTGTTATTCAGATAATGCTGTAGCTTACAAAAATGCTGATGGAAGTTCTGCAGCCTGATTCCCCCCACCTGACATCCTCATTGTGGCCAGAAAAGGAAAAAGGAATGAAGCGTGAATAATGCATATTTACATTGGTCAAAGATAGATCAAACTTATCTGGAGAAATTGTGCAGCAGAAGTGGCGATTAGAAGACTAATTTCTTACTGCTTTCTAAGTTAATGGCATATTCTGACTGCAATGTAAATTATATCACTTTTTCATGTTTTGCAGGCTATACTTCCTTTAAGAGGCAAAATTTTGAATATTGAAAGAAAGGATGAAGCAGCTATGTATAAAAATGAAGAGATTCAAAATCTTATTCTTGGTTTAGGACTTGGAGTTAAGGTACTATTCTCATCTTTTAGGTTTGTGCAATGTGCTGTTTGTTCAGACTTCTTTTTCTCATTCAATCTTCTGCATCTCAGGGGGAGGATTTTAAAAAGGAAGCTCTCCGTTATCATAAAATCATAATTTTAACAGATGCTGATGTCGATGGTGCTCATATTCGAACGTTGTTGTTGACCTTTTTCTTCAGATATCAGGTGTGCCCCTTTCGTTGTTCTTCATGGTCTAATGAAACATCAACTAGAGTTTTTTGTTGGGATCTAACAGTTGAATTATGAAGGGAAATAGTCAAGATGTCTAGTTGACTGTTTGGAGAACCTGATTGAGATGTTCTTAAATTGTTGCAGAGAGCTCTTTTTGAGGAAGGTTGCATATATGTTGGTGTTCCACCTCTCTACAAGGTTTATTTTCTTTCAGATGTTGTCTTAACAGATTATGTTTTTTATTGTCCACCAGGTTTTAATGTTCTATTTGGAATTTTTCAGGTTGAGAGGGGAAAACAAGTATACTACTGCTATGATGATGCAGAACTTAAAAAGGTCCAGCGTTCCTTCCCTTCAAATGCATCATATAACATACAGAGGTTCAAAGGTGAGATAAGAAACATGACTTGTTTTGGCTTTTTGGATTTGAAGGCAGCGTATTCCATATGAGATATATTCAGTTTGGAATGCATATCCCGATATTATCGAAGAGTTCGCCAAACTTTTTAGCCAGCTAAATGAGGGCCCCCAGAACAAATGGCAAAAACCAATTTAGATAACCTTAGGGAGTTTGTGGAAGGAGAAAGCCATGCTGCATGAACATTGGCACAAAAAAACCATGTGCTCAGATTTGGGGCCTTGTATCCTACTCATAGCTTTTGAGGGCAGCATGGCCTCCCCAACTTTTGATGTTGTCTGTGAGAGTTAGACATGGGGAGAAAGAATTTCTTGTATTCATTTGTGTCTTACACTAGCCCTATTTATATAGGGTGTTTACATGGTACTAAACCCTTCTCTACCAATGTGGGACACTATACATACTACTATACACATTAACTCTCTAACCTTCTCTATTGGATGCTTTCTTTTCTATTAATGGATTGTTGTTTTTAGTGTTTTTTTTTCCAGCAATGTCGGATACACTACTTAGGCATCTCTTATACATACACATGCAAGTTCTTCTAAACCTCCCTTGTTCAATTCATGTGATGTGTATGGAAATATTTTCAGGATTGGGGGAGATGATGCCAGCCCAGCTATGGGAAACAACAATGAACCCGGAGACTAGGCTGTTAAAGCAATTAGTGGTGGAGGACGCAGCTGAGGCAAATGTTGTCTTCTCTTCACTTATGGGATCCAGGGTATGTCTCTTTCTTTTCTGCATGAAGTGTTAGGCTGAATCTTTTCGTATTGGAGCAGACTTAATGCATTTCCTTTTAATAACTATGGTGGATTGTCCATCTCTTTCCACTCTTTTGCTATTGGCTCGCTTTTATTACCCATCTCCCTTTTGGCAAATACAGGTTGATATTAGGAAGCAACTTATACAAAATTCAGCGAGCATGATGAACCTTGAGCAACTGGATATATGAATGTGATGGCAGGGCTTTTGTGGCACTTTATTTTCCGATTCTCCTTGGAAAGCAGACAAGAATTTCAATTACCAGTATTAAGTACCTTGGCATGCATCATAGGATCTTGTCATATCTTGTTTATTTTTTGCTTTCCATAGTATTCACTCTTGTCTAATGGAATTTAACTTATTTAGTTAGCTATGTAACATAATGGTTGATGTAAGTAATGAGCTCTAGGAATTGTCCCTTAGTCAATGAGTTGTTGCTGGTCAGACTGATCTACTGATGAGCGATGACTGTCATTCTCGAGGAAATATAGAAAGTTGTGGTGGTCACTCCATCTTTTATATTAAAGACCACATGAACAAATGAATGTCCTCTCCAAGGGGGTGTTTCACGAACGCCAATTCTGATGTTCTACTTTAACACTGCTAAGGAGTAAGGGATGTTTGACAACATTAAAACTTGGAAAGTGTAAGTCCCATAATTTTGCTTAGTCCATGTTTCTAGTGTCCAAGGTAGTATAAATTTTAATCTCACTATGACAGTCGTTGTTTACCCTGAATTTCGGATAACAATTGAATTTATACGTGATTTTAAGGATATGTGACTCAGCTTGATACAAGTAACGAATAATATAACGGAAATTAAAGTCAATAGATAAATGGAGAAGAGATGCAAACCACAAGCTTTGGATAATCCTGGCTTGACTGATTCTTCCAAGATAAAAAGTAAAAATAAATGGAGCCAAATGGACAAAGTAATGTAGGGAAATAATAAAAGCTGTTTTCTTTTCTGTGTATTGATGATTTTCTTGAGGTGTCCTTGAACAGTTACATATTCCCCTTTTATATAGTTGGGGATAATCTTTTATACAAGGTAAGAATCTATTTACAAAGTAAAATATCTCTTGATTTGCTAGTTTAACGGTCTTATTGATTGATGCCGAGATTCTTCTCGTGATGCTTACCTATCACGGATTTTTCGGTCCTTTCGTCATTCAAATTTGATTACCTACCCTACAACGTTTCCTAGAATCGAGTTTGATAGACTCAGTTCGGGCATCCTGGCTTCGTACTCTGATTCAATGTCACTCGATCTCGACCTTCGATCTTTGGTACCTCGACCCCGATTTATCGAGCAGCAATCATGATGGATACTAACCGTATAGAATCGAGTCCAATTTGACTATATATAGGCGGGCCTGAGTTCGACCCCATATAGTCCCTTCGTTTTTCGGAGAGTAATAACGAGAAACGATATGAGCCGCAACTTTTTGGTTATAATGAGTGGCGACATACTTATGACGAGTGAGGCACGGAAGTCGCAACGTCCCATCAGAGGAACCGAACCATTACACTGATAAGTGACGGCGAAATTGTGACGTACGTGGTACATGTCGAAAACGTCTCATCAGAGACAAACTTCTGCAACATCAGGTACATGCCAATTAATGCTTCGCCGCTTTGGGACGCGAGCCGCCGCTTTTGAGAGGTTATACATACCTCTCTACATCTTCATATCCGGGCGTTTAAGCTGTCTGAACAATTGCACCATTCCCTTCTTCAACCTCTCTGAAGTTTTCTCGCAAGTGGCCTCCGCTTTATATTTCTCTTACACCTGCATCTTCTAACTTCTTTACCTCTTAACAACAATGGCGAAGACCTCTAAATCTGTACCTCAGAGACAGACTCCTTCCTCCTCCCAACTCGTTGAGGACACTCAACCTGTTGATGTTGAGGAAACCGTGGCTGAGCCTCCTTTAAAGGCGTTTGTATCGACCGGATATTCAACCAGGGCAAATTTCAAAGTGGATAAGACCTCTTCGATACCGGGCCGTTGTGAGCCGGTTACGAGGTATATTTGTTCGATGACGGACAAAGTCCTTAACAAGGTCAAGGAGGACTGTAACTGGATCGGCAAGTATGTGGTCGTTCCCTCACCAGAAGAGGCGATCACCACCTACATGGAGGGTTATTTAAGTGTTTACACTTACCCCTTCACGTTGGGCCCTATGGATCCGGTTATCGTTGCCTTTTGTAAAAGGTACGAAGTCCCTTGGGTCAGATCCATCCCTCTTTATGGAGAATAGTCATTCTCCTTCGTTTTTTTGTAAGCACAAACGATGGGCATCCTTTTATCGTCGATCATCTTATGCGGTTGTACAGTCCCCGACTTTACCGAGGGGGATTAATAAAACTTGCTCGCCGGGAGAGCAAAGCCCCCTTCTATAGCATCGATGAGGATAGGGATCGGGGCTTGTTGGGCCGATAAGCTTGAGTGAAGACGTCGGACCTGATCTAGGCTGAAGACATGCCTTTTCCCGAGAAGTGGAACATGAACCGTAAGTATTACCCTGTCTCTCAATTTGTTCAATGTTTTTCCCTTTGTCACTTTACTAACCAATTCCATATGATGTAGCCGTATCTTGGATGCCGCCCGCGATTCCTCATATGAAGGAATGGGTTGAAAGAATAGTGTCCCAGAGACCTTATTCAGAACGCGCTTGGCGTGAGCTTTCGAAGGGCCGATGGGAGGCCCGACTCCATAGTGAGACAGGTTAAATTCGAGCTCAGCATTTTAAGTTATTGATTTCTAATTCGTTCCACTCTCCCTTTGTAGGTTTATCGAAGGACGTTGAAATGAGGCCTGCGACCACAGGTGATGAGGTTTCCCTGCTAGCCCCCTGCTTTGAAGCAGGAGAAAGAGAAGAAGAGGAAAGAAGCTCCCAGTTCTTCAGAGCCCCGAAAAAAGAGACCGAAAAATAGAATAGCTCGTAAGCCCAAGAGCAACATCGGTGATCGAATATTGTCTTCAGACTCACTTCGTCAATTGAGGGACGAGTCCGAAGGAGATGAAGATTTTGATTTTGTGGCTAGTGGGTCATCCCAAACTGAAAGACGAGGAGTCCCCGAGCCGAGAGCTGATGAAACAGACCTTCATCGAGTTGGGGGCTCCGAGGTAGAGCCAAGAACTGGGGCTTCTCTCGATGCAAGGAGGGCTTCGCAGGGAGTCTTAGGCCCCATAGAGTTGATAGATTCTCCTTCCTTCTCGGAATCGACACTCAACGAAGCCCAAGCAGCAAAAGAACGTTCCCCGGGCGGGGGCCATACGTCGGAAGGCCCTTTCCGTGGTTTCTTCGGTGGCGTGGATTCGGTGTCCGCGGAAGATACCTTTGGGCTCAACAACTTGGAAGTACCGAAGAAAAGTTCATCACCGGCACGAGCGGGGTTTCTTTCGGTCCGAAGTTGGTCGACAGATTTCCTGCTCCGAGTTCATACCCTAATCGGAAACGGACCATATCCTTTACCATTCCTGAAGACGCTAAGGTCCTTTCCGCTCCTGTTGGTGTGGCCAGCTATCTTCAGTGTTTGGTGACTGAAGAAGATCAGACCAAGATGAATGAAGTGGATGCATCATGCTTGTTTAACGAAGCTCACCAGGCATTGAATAGGGTAATTTTCTGACAAGCCTTATCTGGTGTTTATTGTTTTGTACTTTAAAACTTTGGCTAATTGTAACACTTTCTTTTGTGTTTGCAGGCCTCGGTACTTCATCATGAGGCTTTCCTTCGATTCCGAGAAGAAGCGGGACGCTGTGAACGGCTCGAAGGGGAAATGATGAACCTACGGCCGAATTAGATCTTGCCCGAAAAGACAATTCCGGCTTGGTCAAGCAGGTGGGGCAACAGCTCGATCAAATCAACCAACTCCGATCTGAGGTAAGCAAGGCTAGAGCTGAAGCCGATGAATGGAGGAGCAAGATGGATCGACAGGATTCAGAAAAAGAGGCCTGACTAGGAGCACCGATGAACTCAAGTCTCAAGTTAGCATGATTACCTCGGATCGAGATGCTATAACCAGCGAGCTGCAAATGGCTAAATCGGAGGCTGCTGTGATCAAAGCCGAGGCCGATGAGCTGGTGGCCTAGTACAAGGCCGATGCCGAGGCCGCTCAAGATCAATCAAGAAATATGGTTGATCACATGAAGTGGCAATCTCTCCGGCTTGTCCTCGAGGAAATCCATGCTCGATGCTTTGATCTATCGATAGAGATCGAAGATGCCAAAAAAGTCGAGACTGAAGCCAGAAAGTTAGCCTCCCGGAGGAGGGTGATTCTGAGAGCTCTGAAGAATGAGGCGTCCCTTTCTTTTCCTTTCTTTTGTTATGTAATGAAATGCCCACTTTTGTAAATGTACCTTGTTGTGTATATATATAAAAACCTTGTTCTTTCCTTCTTTCCTTAGCTTTCAATCATTATTGATTTGGTATAACTCTTAGCCTTAGAACTGAGGGTTTGCTTCAGTAAATTTTCTGTCCCCTCGAATTCTACTAGCTTGATTTGACCTTAGCCATTTAAAAATTTGGATTTGCCTCAGTAGGTTTCCCCTAGAGTTCCTTTAACTCGAATGGCCTTAGCCTTTTAAGGTTATGGGGTTTGCCTTAGTCCCCCTCAAATGTCATTAACTCGGAATGACCTTAGCTTTTTAAGGTCCGAGGTTAGCCTTAGTAGGTCTTGTTTCCCTTCGAGTTTTGTTTACTCGGAATGATTTTAGCCTTTTAAGGATCAGGATTTGCCTTAGTAGGTCTTACTCCCCTTCGAGATTTATTAACTTGGAATGGCCTTAGCTTTTTAAGGATCGGGGTTTGCCTTAGCAGGTCTTACTCCCCTTCGAGTTTTATTAAGGAATGGCCTTAGCCTATTAAGGATTGGGGTTTGCCTTAGCAGGTCTTACTCCCCTTCGAGTAAGTTTGCTTTTCGGGTGAGTCCCCAAGTGGAGCAGTGTTTATTCGAACAAAAATTAAAGTGGCCCTTAGGCTTGGTTGATTGGAGATAAGATATTTGTATATAAGAGATATTTCTTTATTCTCGTTCATGTGCTTGTACAATTTAAGCTGGGGTTCGATCAATCTATTTGGGCACGGTTCCTTTGACCGTTTGACCCTAACGTTGAATCCTAATGATCTTTGATTCTAGAGATGTTTTCCTAAGCCAAAGTGGACAAGAAGCCCTCCAATATTTTGAGGTCGATTGATGATTAACATCGAATACTGTTATCAGTGATTTGTTATCGGACTTCAAATCTAAGTTAGCATGATTTACTAGTTGCCGCGTTAAAAACCTTGCCGTAAAACCCAGATTGGGACAAAATCGGTTCAAGGGAAAAAGAGTGCAACGCGTGCTTTCAGTCCTAATATCTCGTACTCCCCGATTCAAGGCAACTTATTTTATACCTGCGAATGTTAGTTTGCCGATGTAGAATAACAGCAAATAATAATAAGGAATAAGGGAACGTACCTTAACAGTAGTACCGTTTCAAGTGACTTATGTTCCAGTTGTTTGGTAGTTGTTTGCCATCCATTGTTCCAAGCTTGTAGGATCCCTTTCCGGTGATTTTTATGACAGAGTAAGGTCCTTCCCAGTTTGGTCACAGTTTCCCTTCATTCGGATTTCGTGTGTTGGGTGTGACCTTCCTAAGTACTAAATCCCTGATATTGAAGTGTCGAAGATAGGTTCTCCTGCTGTAGTACCTTTCGATCTTTTGTTTTTGAGCGGCCAATCGAACGAGGGCAACTTCCCTTCTTTCATCCAATAGTTCCAAATTCGTATTCATAGCCTCGTGGTTTGATTCCTCGGTTGCATAGCAGAATCTGACACTTGGTTCACCGACTTTGACCTGTATCAAAGCTTCGGCACCGTAAACCAGGGAAAAAGGAGTGGCTCCAGTGCTCGATTTCTCGGTCGTGCGATATGCCCATAGGACTTCGGGCAATATTTCCTTCCATTTCCCCTTTGCATTGGTTAATCTCTTTTTGAGATTTCGAAGTATTGTTTTGTTGGTAAATTGGGCTTGTCCATTCCCACTGGGGTGGTAGGGTGTGGACAGGATTCTTTTGATCTTGTTATCTTCAAGGAATTTTGTCACTTTGCTGCCGACAAACTGTTTCCTGTTTTCGCATACGATTTCTGATGGCATTCCAAATCGACATATGATGTGATCCCAAAGGAACTCGATTACTTCTTTTTCCCTAACCTTCTCATATGCCTGCGCTTCCACCTATATAGAGAAATAATCAGTCATAAAAAGAATGAATTGGGCCTTACCTGGTGTGTAGGGAAGAGGGCCAACGATGTCTATTCCCCACTTCATGAACGGCCATGGTGATAAGACCGAGTGTAACGTCTCTCTAGGTCGATGGATCATCGGGGCATGCCTTTGACATTCGTTACATTTTCGAACGAACTCCTTCGCGTCCCTTTCCATGTCGACCCAATAATAACCGGCTCTGATTATTTTCAAGTGCCTTCGTGGATTTATCTTAAAATGTATTCATTGTCACCCGGTCCCAGACATATCGCGAGGGGGCCGTCGAACGTTCTTCTAAATAAAGTTCCATCATCAGACAAGAAGAATCGAGCGGCCTTCGTACGCAAGCTCTTGATTCTTTTGGATCTGAAGGGAGTTTTCCGTAGCTGAGATATTCTATGTATTTGTTCCTCCAATCCCAGGTTAGACTCGTCGTATTGATTTCCGCGTGACCTTCTTCCACTACCGACCTCATGAGCTGTACGACCTTTTCGGATTCAATCTCATCATCTTCGACTGACGATCCCAAACTGGCGAGGGCATCGGCTTCGTTGTTTTGCTCTCGAGGTATGTGTTGTAAGGTCCATTCTTTGAACCTATGTAGCGTAACTTGTAGTTTGTCTAAATATCTTTGCATCCGTCCTTCTCTGACTTCAAATATTCTGTTGACTTGATTCACCACAAGAAGGGAGTCGCACTTAGCTTTGATTATTTTCGCACCCAGGCTTTTGGCTAGTTCTAAACCTGCAATCATGGCCTCATACTCTGCCTCACTGTTAGTTAACTTTACATTCTTGATAGATTGCCGAATTGTGTTACCAGTTGGGGGCTTTAGCACGATACCAAGCCCCGATCCCTTCGCGTTCGAAGCACTATCTGTGAACAGGGTCATACTCCCGAAGGAGTCCCCGATCCGTCCAGTAGCTCTCTTTCGACCTCGGGTATTAGGGATGGTGTAAAATCAGCCACGAAATCTGCTAATACCTGAGATTTGATGGCGGTTCGGGGTCGATATTCAATATCGTACCCGCTTATTTCGATAGCGCATTTGGCCAATCGGCCGGAGAGCTCGGGTTTATGTATTACGTTTCTTAACGGGTAAGTCGTTACAACGCATATGGGATGACACTGGAAATAAGTCTTCAGTTTTCTGGAGGCGCTTAACAAAGCGAGTGCCAGTTTTTCCAAGTGAGGATACCCAGTCTCGGCCTCGCCTAAGGTTCTGCTAACATAATAAATTGGAAATTGCGTACCTTGCTCTTCTCGAACTAGAACTACACTTACCGCTACCTCCGAGACCGCAAGGTAAAGGTACAGTTGTTCACCTATCTTCGGTGTATGCAACAAGGGCGGGCTAGACAGATACCTTTTGAGCTCTTCTAAAGCATATTAGCATTACGGTGTCCATGAAAGTTGTTCTTCTTTTTTCAACAGATCGAAAAATCGATGGCTTTTATCGGACGATCTTGAAATAAATCGTCCCAAAGCGGCTATCCGCCCTGTCAGCTTTTGTACAACCTTCACATTATCTACGACTGTGATATCCTCGATAGCCTTTATCTTCTCGGGGTTGATCTCGATTCCACGATTCGAGACCATGAAACCGAGGAACTTGCCCGAGCCCACACTAAACATGCATTTCTCCCGGTTCAACTTCATGTTGTATTGCTTCAATATGTCGAATGTTTTATGCAAATGGTTCAAATGGTCCTCTGCTCGCAAGGACTTAACTAACATGTCGTCAATATAAACTTCCATTGTTTTTCCTAGTTGTTTTTAGAACATTCGGTTTACTAGGCGTTGGTAAGTGGCTCCTGCATTTTTTAACCCAAATGGCATCACGTTGTAACAGTATGTGTCATATTTAGTGATGAAAGATGTTTTTTCTTGATCAACCGGGTCCATTCGTATTTGCTTTTAGCTAGAGTAAGCATCGAGAAAATTAAGGGTCTCATGGCCAGCGGTAGCATCGATCATGCGATCGATGTTGGGTAAAGGGAAAGAGTCTTTTGGGCATGCCTTATTTAAATCCTTATTATCTACACACATTCTTAGTTTATTCCCTTTTTTAGGGACTACTACTACGTTTGCTAACCATTCCGGGTATTTAACCTCCTGAATGGACCCTATCTTCAGAAGTTTAGTTACCTCATCCTTGATGAATGCGTGTTTAATCTCGGACTAAGGCCTCCTTTTTTGCTTGACCGGTCGGAACTTCGGATCTAGGCTCAGCTTGTGAGTAGTTACCTCCGGCGGTATGCCTGTTATATCAAGGTGGGACCAAGCGAAACAATCTTCGTTAGTTATAAGGAATTGGATAAATTTTGTCCTGATCTCGGAGCTTAGGCCCGAGCCCAGATATACCTTTCGTTGGAGCAATTCTTCTCGGAGTGTGACTTGCTCGAGTTCCTCAACTGTCTATTTGGTGGCATCGGACTCATCGGGGCTGATGAAAGATCTGGGAATTCCGTAATCGTCATCCTTGACATATGTTTGTTTACCCATGTTTGTCGAAGATGATGTATGTGATTGCTATTTTATCTTGCTCTCGGCCCTTTGCGAAGGAACTGTTGGTGCTGGTGTTATTTCTTCCACCGCGAACATCTCTTTTGCAGCTGGTTGTTCCCCGTAAACCGTTATAATTCCATAGGGTGATGGGAATTTCAACACTTGGTGCACCGTCGAAGGTACGACTCTTATGTCGTGGATCCATGGTCTCCCGAATAGAGCATTGTACCTCATGTCCCCTCTGATTACGCAAAACTTCGTTTCTCGAATGGTTCCGGCAGTGTTTATCGATAACATTATTTTGCCCTTGGTGGTTTCACATGCCATATTGAACCCATTGAGTACTCGGACTGTAGGAACGATTTGATCCGTCAGGACGAGTTGTTCTACGACCCATGATCGGATTATATTGGCCGAACTGCATGGGTCGATCAATATGCGTTTTACTCTAACTCTATGTATAAGCACAGATATTACTAGTGCGTCATTTTGGGGTTGTATTAATCCCTTCCACATCTTCCTCGCTAAAATGTAAGATCCCCTCCGTCGCGTAATCTCGAGTGCGCTTTTCCTTGGTGATGGATATCTTGGTGCATTTCAGCATCGGACCTTGAGGGGTATCTACTCCGCTGATAATCATGTTGATCGTATGGTGTGGCTCTTCCTGGCTTGCCTGTTTATTTCTATTTCCACAATGATTCTTTGCTCGGTCGCTCAAGATTTCTTGAAGATGTCCGTTATCGAGCGACCTTGCTACCTCCTCTCTTAATTGTCGACAATCTTCTGTTCTATGACCTTGAGTACCGTGATATTTGCATATCAGATTAGGATCCCTTTGGGCTGGATCCGATTGTAACGGTCGAGGCCACTTAGTGTCTTTGATGCGACCGATAGCTGATACAAGAGTGGCCGTATCAACATTGAAATTATACTCCAATAACCGAGGTGCCTCTTGATGACCGGTGGTCCTCTCGAAGTTGCTTTTAATTATGGTCCCTCGATTATTCTGACCTCGATCATTTCTCTTTTTGTGTCTTGGGGAGTTTTGCCTTGCTGTAGTGATTTTTCTATCCCCGTGATATGGCCGATGCTGTTCTCTCTTCAACCTTGGTTCACGATAAATCTCCCTTCGAACTCTATCATGAGTTCTAACGAGATAAATGGATCCCGAAGGGGCTCCAAGCTGATCATCTTCGACTCTGATTTTCGATTGGTATCGGTTATGTACATCGGCCGACGTGACGACAGGATATTCTATCAAGTTTTGCTTGAGTTCTGTGAAGCCGTCGAGCTTCGAACGTTAAGCCCCTGAGTGAAGGCCTGAAGAGCCCAATCGTCTGTGACCGGTGGTAGGTCCATCCGTTCCATCTGAAAACGAGATACGAATTCTCTGAGCATCTCGTTTCCTTTTGTCTGACTTTGAATAGGTCCGACTTTCGCGTTTCAACCTTGATGGCGCCTGCGTGTGCTTTTACTAAAGAATATGCAAGCATAGAAAAGGAGTCAATGGAATTAGGGGGTAAGTTGTGATACCATGTCATGGCTCCCTTCGACAAGGTTTTCCCGAACTTTTTCAACAGAACGAATTCGATCTCGTCATCTTCCAAGTCGTTCCCTTTGATAGCGTATGTGTATGCATTTACATGCTCGTTTGGATCGGTTGTTCCGTTGTACTTGGGGATTTCCGGCATGCGAAATTTTTTGGGTATTGATTTTGGGGCGGCGCTCGATGAGAAAGGTTTTTGTATAAATTTTTTCGAATCCAGGCCCTTTAATATTGGGGGTGCTCCTGGGATTTGGTCCACCTTGGAGTTGTACGTTTCCACCTTTTCGTCATTTGCCTCGATTTTTTTTTCTCCGGATTCTACTCGTCTGGCTAATTCCTCGAGCATCTTCATAATCCTGGAGTTTGGCCCCGATTCACCTTCGTTCGGCTCTCCCGTAACTGGTTCATTCCTAGGAATAATTCCCCGATAAGGGCCAAGCTCAGTTTTGTTCGATATTTGGCTTCGATTTTGTAACTGAGCTATGGCTGCCTGCCGGGCTTGCAACATTTCGAAGATCATCCTGAGGCTGATCCCGTCCCTTTCGTCATTTTGGGGATTATGTGTCGTTGACCGAGGTTCCCTACGAACACTATTTGACGGGCCAATAGTTTGATCTGCATCGACTGACACTTGTGAATTAGCGTCGATCGGAACTTCATCACCGGGTGCTGTGTTGTTGTTTTCTCCTTGATGATCGAATTCATTATCGTCGTACAAAGGTATAGATTGAGAATGCGACATAGCCGTATTGCAACCTGAAATCAGAGATACTTCGAAGAGCAAGTGTAAAATAATTTGCGTGACAAAAAATTGTATCAAACACTCACTATTATCCTTAGCCCCACGGTGGACGCCAAACTGTTTAACCTGAATTTCGGATAACAATTGAATTTATACGTGGTTTTAAGGATATGTGACTCAATTTGATACAAGTAACGAATAATATAACAAAAATTAAAGTCAATAGATAAATGGAGAAGAGATGCAAACCACAAGCCTTGGATAATCCTGGCCTTGACTGATTCTTCTAAGATAAAAAGTAAAAATAAATGGAGCCAAATGAACAAAGTAATGTAGGGAAATAATAAAAGCTGTTTTCTTTTCTTTGTATTGATGATTTTCTTGAGGTGTCCTTGAACAGTTACATTCCCCCTTTATATAGTTGGGATAATCTTTTATACAAAGGTAAGAATCTATTTACAAAGTAAAATATCTCTTGATTTGCTGGTTTAACGGTCTTATTGATTGATGCCGAGATTCTTGCCGTGATGCTTACCTATCACGAATTTTCTGGTCCTTTCATCATTCAAATTTGATGATCTACCCTAGAACGTTTCCTGGAATCGAGTTCGATAGACTCAGTTCGGGCATCCAGGATTCGTACTCTGATTCAATGTCACTCGGTCTCGACCTTCGATCTTGTCACGACCCAAACTGGAGGGCCATGACTAGCACCCGACCATACTTGCCGAGCACCAACGTACATTTTATCTAACCTTTTTTATTATCTTTTAGGGCTGACGAGATCAATATAAATGGTAGACATAGATCATGGACAACCAACAATAAAATATGATGGCATGAACATACATAACATGGGATGACCAGACAATCAAGAAACTATATATAAGGTACGAGCTACTACGCTACCATGAAAGACTATACAACAAAAACTAGCCAGCAAGGCATACCAAACTATACATGAGTCGACACCTGTCTATGAGCCTCTAAAGGAATATAAGTATTGCAACATAGCCGGAACAGGGAATACAATCACGAGCACATCAAGATAGGGCCTGAATACAGTATTCATGAGATCCATAAAAGCTGCTGGGGCATTTGTTTGCCCGAACGACATCACCAAGTACTCAAAGTGCCCATATCTTGTCCGGAAGGCCGTCTTTGGAATATCCTTCTCCTTAACCCTCACCTGATGATACCCCGAACGTAAGTCAATCTTGGAGAAATACTTGGCACCCTGGAGTTGGTCAAAAAGGTCGTCAATTCTTAGAAGTGGATACTTGTTCTTTATAGTAAACTTATTCATCTGTCGATAGTCGATACACATCTGTAACAACCCATCTTTCTTCCGCACGAATAGGACTGGCGCACCCCAAGGTGAAGTGATAGGCCTAATGAAGCCCTTATCCAGCAAGTCCTTCAACTGCGCCTTCAACTCTCGCAACTCTGCCGGGGCCATTCTGTATGGAGGGGTAGAGATCGGTTGAGTGTCAGGCAACACATCAATGCTAAACTCAATCTCCCTTTTAGGAGGAAGGCCTGGGAGTTCATCTGGGAAAACATCTGGAAATCCATTGACCACGGGGATTGATTGTAGAGTAGGCGGCTTCGCCTTCGCATCCCTAACGCAAACAAGATGATAAATATAACCTTTTGAGATCATTTTCCTTGCCTTAAGTTAGGAAATAAACCTACCTTTTGGTGTAGAAATGTTCCCCTTCCATTCAACGATGGGTTCACCAGGAAATTGAAACCTAACAATCTTCATACGACAGTCAACATTCGCATAGCATGAGGCCAACCAGTCCATTCCCATTATCACATCGAAATCAACCATTTCTAACTCAAATAAATTTGCCGAGGTTTGACGACTACAAATCGTCACAGTGCAACCTCTATATACCCTTCTAGCAATCACAGAATCTCCTATTGGAGTAGATACTGCAAGTGGTTTACTTATTAATTCAGGTTTGATGCCAAACTTATTAGCCACAAAGGGTGTAACATAGATAATGTAGATCCCGGGTCAATCAACGCATACACATCACAAGAAAACACAGACAATATACCTGTAACAACATCCGGAGATGACTCAAGATCCTGTCGACCTACTAGAGCATATGTTCGATTTTGAGCACCACTCGAACTCGGCCCTGCACCTCTACTTCTACCACGACCTGTCGACTGCTGAAACCCCGTGCTGGAGGTCGAATTGATGAGGAAGAACCAGACACAGATCCAGTTGGCTGAGCCATACCATCACCTCCTTTGTTAGGACAATCCCGCATCATATGGCCAGGCTGTCCGCAAGAATAACATGCATCAGAACCTCGACGGCATAGTCCAATATGGGCCTTGCCGTACTGATCACAACGTGGTGTTAGGGGTCTCGTCTGACTAGTATCCCTGTGATGTTGCGAGCCTGATGCCCGCGAACTCTGACCTGGACCAGAATAGGTAAATCGATCATATTGAGGTCTCTGAAACTATGGAGGAGCACTAGCTACAGGTGGCGCCGAACTCCTCAAAGACTGGGGCTTGACGCTGCCTCTAAAGTCATCAGAATACCTTGCAAATCTCGCCCTCTTATGCTGGCCCCTATCCTGCTCCCTATCTGCCCTCTGCTGGCGCTTACGATCCTCTAGGGTCTGGGCATAAGCATGAATACGGGAAATATCCATGCCCTCTACCAAGGAGGCTATCGTGCACTCATTTATCAGATGTGGTCCCAACCCGTTCATGAACAAATGAACCCTATCACTCATCTCGGCCACCATATGAGAGCATACCTTGCTAAAAAATCAAACTGCATACTGTACTCTCGCACACTCATATTACCTTGTCTAAGGTTCAAGAACTTATCAGCTCTAGCTCGTTGTATCTCAACTGGCAAGTAGTGACGAAGAAAGGCCTCAGAAAATTCCTTCCACATAGCTGGAGGAGCGTTCGAACCCCTGGATCTCTCCCAACTATCATACTAGAGAACCGCTAAATCCCGTAGCCGATAAGAAGCCAACTCTACTGCCTCTGTATCACTAGCATGCATAACCCGCAGTGTACGATGAACCTGGTCAATAAATATCTGCGGGTCCTCCTTGGGGTCTGATCCGGTAAACACTGAAGGGTCTAAATTAATAAAATCACGAACTCTCGTAGTAACTGGTTTATCAGCAGCACCTGTATTCTGCCTCTGAGCCTGAGCAGCTACCAAGCTAGTCAATAACTGCAAAGCACTCCGCATATCCTGGTCTGTAGTGCCGGACAGAGGAACTAGAGGTGCTGGGTGCCTCCTAATATCCTCTGGAGGAGACGGAGTAGATGAGGTATGAGATGACATCTCGCTCTGAGCCTCACTTTGGCCTGCTCTAGCTTGGGGCACCTGACTGGTACCCTCTCCCGCAGCTGTATCAAGGCGTCTACTAATCACTTGCTTCCTAGTCGTGGGAATCGCCGGAAAGAACATGGTGAATGTTAGAGACGAATACTTACGACTCAGCTCTGCGCACGATCTAGATTCAGGAAAAAGGTAACTACCCTAAATGTCATACAGCCTCCTGATTATAAATGTGGCACGCTACACATCCATAATCAAGACTCTACTAGACATGACTTATAGACAATCCCTAGGACAGATGGCTCTGATACCAAGTTTGTCACGACCCAAACTGGAGGGCCATGACTAGCACCCGACCATACTTGCCGAGCACCAACGTACATTTTATCTAACCTTCTTTATTATCTTTTAGAGCTGATGAGATCAATATAAATGGTAGACATGGATCATGGACAACCAACAATAAAATATGATGGCATGAACATACATAACATGGGATGACCAGACAATCAACAAACTATATATAAGGTACGAGCTACCACGCTACCATGAAAGACTATACAACAAAAACCAGCCAACAAGGCATACCAAACTATACATGAGTCGACACCTGTCTATGAGCCTCTAAAGGAACATAAGTACTGCAACATAGCCGGAACAGGGTCCCGACATACCCATAATGTCTATAACAAAAATGCATACCCAGACCACGACAAGTCCGGAGAAGGGATCTCGCCAATTACCGCTGAACTGGACAACCTACTGTGGTGGGGGAGCTGCACCTACCTGTCTATCAGGACCTGCAGCACGACATGCAACGTCCACAAATAAAAGGACGTCAGTACGAATAAAGTACTGAGTATGTAAGGCAGGGAACCATAAGTACGAACAGTAATGTAAGCAGGGATAGAGAATATACAACCTGTAACATCTGGGTACCTCTAAGGGCTACTGACATGAAATACATGATACATATGTATATATACATAAACTTTTAAAACATACGCCTCTGTGGGCATCATCATCATCATATCATATTCGGCCATAATAGGCTTGGTAAAAACGTACCCGACCATCATAAGGCTCGGTAGAATCGTACCCGGCCACGTGGAGCTCGGTAAAACTTAACTGATCAGTGGTTGCACAATAGGTGCCGTACCCGGCCGACTATAGCGCGGCTCGGTAGAGTAAAATAGATACATATATATAATGCATGCTCGACTCATGAAAATTACGTTCTAAGCCTTTTGGAGTGACGCAAGGTTGGTATCCTCTGTACACATTATTAGGACTAACTATTCACCATGAACCTTATAAGAATTAGGAAGTACCAACAACATTGATAACATAAGAACAAGAGAAGCAACATCAACGTCAATCGTTATATAAGAGGGGAAACAATGTAAGTACTGCTAGCTTCTAAGAGTAGAGTTTCTTTGGAAGCTCGTTCATTACATCATGTACCATCGGAGTCGTGCAAAAGAAGGAAAGGGATAGCCTCACATACCTTGTATATACTGCCCCGATCTCAAGCTATGCAACTGTCACAACTCGTTAGTCTACAATAAGAGAAACGATACTATCGTTATCATTTAAACGTCATAACTATTATGTATCGACCACGACCTATTTTACGATAAAACGGACAGCACCTCCCCTATATATATGACTTCACACAATTCAAAAAAATCACCAAACAGCCCAAAAAACATCAATAATAATCATATTGAGCCTCCCAAAACAGTCCACGCACAAGCGAATCACTTCATACATACGATGGCCACCGTAGTCATGTCAAACGACCCAGAAATGTTACGAAGAACTATCAGCCCACAACCCTAAATCTATATGGTGTTTCTCCACACCATTCTTCCTCCAAAACTCCACAAAATAGTAGTAAAACACGCAGCCCGGCAGCAACACAAAACAGTCCACAAAACAGTTTGCTATAAGTGAATAACTCGAACTCACGGCTTCCGATCACCGTCCCGTGAGTTCTTACATGTATAGAATGAATTACCATTAATTCACAAGAGAAAAAATGTATGAAAGAGAGCAGTAAACTTACCTTAATATTTGGATAACTCAGCCCTTTCCTTGGTTCTTCAAAATCTAGGTTTCACCCCCAATTAGAACTTGAAAGAGAGGGAAAATCGATTAGGATTTGTGTGGGATTTTTAGGGAGGGGTTGCAGGGGTTCAATTTGGTTTTGAAGGTCTGAAATAAGGGTGAAACAACTGAGTTTATAATCCATTAAAAGTCCTCTGTTGGCCGACTTTGGGACTTTTAATTTTGTCCTCTAATTTTGGCAAGTAGGTGATGCACCTACTTGTCACCTACCAATCTGCGCATGTATGCGGAAATACAATTATCTCTATACTCCGAGATTGTATTGACAAACGGTTTAATGCATTGGAAACTAGACTCATAGATATTTAATTTGGTAGGTAGATCATCCCGTAATTCCTTGTAAATTAGGAGAAAAGCTTAGAAACATTTGACCTAATATTTAAGTAAAATTATGAACCTAAGTTGCGACAACTTTTGTCGACTTTTGTTTCATAACTCGTTTGACTTCAAGACTTATCATACTATTATATTATTCAAATACCTTAAAAAGACCTCTTGAGTATATTAAGCACCTCTAGGTTTACCCGAAAATATGAGTTACAACATCCTTGATTCGTTTAACTCCTAATACTTGTTAATCACCCTTGTACACCCTTATATCACTTAAGACCAATAGGATTAACTTCTTATCATCTCAAAGATAATTACTTCTTGGATTTATATTAAATAACATATGACATGAACTAATACGTGTGGATATGGGTTGTAATAGATCTTTGGTGCGTCGACCCCGATTTATCGAGCAGCAATCATGATGGATACTAACCGTATAGAATCGAGCCCGATTTGATTATATATAGGCGGGCCTGAGTTTGACCCTATACAGTCGTCACATTCCATATTGCTGACTTTTCAATGATAAAAATATTAATGTTTTTTCCCCTCATTGTTTGTGAAGCTGCGTTGGTCGAATGTTATTTTTGAGTGTAACCTAGAAAATTCTTTTAAACTTGTTATCTTTTTGCTTATCCATTATACTAACAATTTTTTCTTTATAGAGTTTAATATTGAACTCTAATTCACATCTCCTACTTCGTAAATCATCCAAAAACCCTAAAAAATAGTTGATGATTGACAATTTCCTACTATCACCTCTTACTTGTAGGATTTTTTCATTTGCATTCTAGTGGAGTGGTAATATGAAAATAATGACTACAAAAAGAGATTTGGATTATTCTAGCAAGCACCCAATAAAAATAAGGATTAAAAGGAGATAGAAATAATTATAGAAGTAAGACCATTAGATATTTAGCTACACAAGTCTGAATAAGAAAAAAAGAAAAGTAAAAACATATAAAAGAAAAGGTTTAGACCAAGAGTGACCAATCACATCGCTTTGACTTTTAATATGTGGTGAACAAGTGCACGACTTAACTTATGAAACAAAATAAAAAAAAGTAAATAAACTTCGAAGCAAATAGAAGTGTCCATAATCCATTACTTAACAGTCACTAATCACAACAAGAAAATGACGTTTTTCACAAGAACAAGCAAATAGCAGTGTCCATAGTTCATTACTTAATAGTCACTAATCACAACAAGAAAATGACACTTCTACAAGAACAAGCATTTATATTCAAAACTATAAGTGGAAGTATCAAATTTTAATGGGTTTAAAGTTATTAACAAGCAGTCGAGTTTCGACATTTGTACAAATAACTACTTTTAAGATAACTATTTAAGAACATAGCCACAAAATTTAACTTAGCGCAATTTTAGTCATCTTTACAAAATTAAGACAAAGAAGCAACAACGACAAAAAGAGTAGAAAGGGTGAAAAAGAACAACAACAAATGGAAGAAGACGAAAGCGACGAAGAAAAAGGAGAAAAAGCAACAAGAAGAGGAAGGAGAAGAGTGTGGTGAAAGGAAAAAGGGTCGCGCACCACTATTTTTGGTATTGCCTAGATTTGCAATATTGTTAAATTTCTATTTTAAATATATGCCAAAAAATTGTTACGTGGTGTGAATAATCCGAGTTGAACTAGCCTCACGGGTTAAGCCAATTTAACGCTCGATCTCCAATCAGTTAAGGCCGACCCCATGTGTAAGGCCCAGTAAGAGTTCACCAAGGATTTAAGGATTTTCTAGTGTCAAAATCAAGCTAAAATGTTTAGAAGATTGTAAAAGCTCGCCGCGGTACAGATTTGTTGACTGCGCAATGCGTCGCGAAGTGGGAAGAAGTTTTGGCATAAGAGGGCGATCTGCGGTCAGTTATGTAGACCGTGAATCGATTTCGCTAGTAGCAGAATCATCGCGGATTGGGACAGGTGCAACTAAGTTTTGAGGGCTATTTCGTGGTTGGTTATGCGGACAACATAGTTGTTTCGCGAATCGCATGTTCATCGTGGAATTGGTCAGGCCACCCGGGAAATTTTTGAAGGAGATTTCACAGTCCAATGTTCGGAACATAGAACCATTTCACAAACCGCAGATCCGCTGCATACCTGTCTAGTTCCAACTCAAAATCTAGATGACCCTTTCGCAGAGCGTAGAAGCATTCCGCAGTCCATTCCGTGATCGCAGATCCGACTCGGAGGGGAATTTTTGGTTTTTTCACCTGACTCTATTTTTTAATAAAAGGCCTTAGAGGTCGTTTTAGATGAGAGAGATAGAGAGAGAGAGAAAGAGCGCTCTAACAATTCCACACTTCAATTCTTGTTCATTTCTTGAAGATTCAAGGAAAAAAACTCATAAGGTCTTCAACTAACCTGGTAAGACTTCATCCCTGGCTCACATGCAATATTCTATAGTGACTGGATTATTAAGATTTTAGTTTTGGGGCTTATGCGATGTTGATTGGATGCCATAAGCCCTCAATCTCGACTTTGGGTATATGCGAAGAATGGAAGATGCGATTCTTGAGTTGGGAGTAAATTGTTGGGCTTGCATGTGCCAATGGAGGTTGTTGGTTGCCTTAGGATGGTGGTAGATGAATTTTTGAAATGGGAGTTAGTTGAGGGATGAACAAATTCCATTGTAGGAAGTTGTATAGAAGTATGCACACCAAATGTTTGTTAAAATGCCTAAAAGACCTAGATTATGAGAATTCTTACTAATAGTAGTTTCTACTGAACTATGTTGATGTAGATTGAAGTATAAAGAGCAGTGGAACTTCATACGGATCTTAAGAAAAGTTCGATTGCGGTATGTTGGCTAAACTCCTTTGGTAGAATCAGATTCCATGAACCCCATTGTGAACTCCAAGTATGTTTCGTCCAAGTCCCAATTCTTATTGTTTTAAATTTCCTCAAATGAATGATTTATCGAATACCTATGTACTCAAGTCTTGTTTCAATTACCATCCTTATGCTCGCCCTTGAAGACTATTTCAAATGTGATTGATATATTAAATGCTTATGATTTCAATTCATGTTTCAATTGCAAATCTCTATGCTCCCCTATTTGGAAGCAATTCAATGTGTTTTCAGCTCTTGCATACTCATGTTTCGGTATTATAATTTTTCAGTATTTTACATACCATTGATGTCTTATAATGACCCATGGAAAGTGAATAATGTGAATGTATGATGATGACGTGTGGCCATAGTGCCAAAATGTGAATAATGATGTACGTCCCAGGAGTCAATGAAAAAAAAAAGATTTATGAAATGCCTTATATAAAATATTTTTGGGAGAATCGTTATGTCACCGAGAAAAGATGGGTTGTTGTAAAGGCCTACACCCGAAACTACATATGCCGATGTATGAGATGATTGGAAGACTAATCCCCTTCTTGTACTATGATGAGATTATTTTCCCTTAATTGGGATGAATTGATTTCTAGCAAAGACCATGTCGACCCAAACGACATTGTGGTGAGATGGCCTAGCCGATTGGGCCGAGATCGGACACCATGGTTGTTTCACATTACTACGTCAACCCAGATATATTGTGGTGAGACGGCCTAGCCGATCGGGCCGAGATCAGACTCTCTGCCACGTACATGGTGGTATGTCAGTAGCTAATGGTCTCCCAACCAAAATTGTTAATGCTCATTTGAATTTTTCACTAATGTTATACTTTCTTATCATGTTTTAACTTGGCATTTAAATATTGTTGATTTTTTCACTGATTCGATGTTTTCTCTACCTATGTTGGTATTCCATTCCATATGAGGGTATTTAGCTTTGCATACTAGTACTATTCCATATGTACTAACGTCTCTTTTGCCGGAGACGCTGCATCCTTAATGGATGCAGCTGGTACCTCAGCAGGTGACACAGGTTCTCGATAGGTGTATACCATCCTGTCAACTGATTCGGTGAGCGCTACTCTATATCGGGACCTTATATTGTGTTGACTCTTGTATATTATTTTGAGGTATAGCCGGGGCCTTTTCGCTGACACTTCCTTACTTTTTCTCATGTATGTTTAGAGGCTCCGTAGACACATTGTGGGTCACATATGTATGGGAAAAAACTATAAATGTTTTTCTGTTTTTTTATTTGACTTATAAGCCATGAGCTTGTATCATTTTGTTAACCATCAATGAAACCTTTTAATGAATGAAAATGGGTAGTGTGCATTCCCATCTTCTCGATTGATCATTATATGTTATTTCTTTGTGAATTATTCGTGGGCAAGATAAGATAGTAGGCACCCCTAGGCTTGCTTGACTGTGTTACCTCGGTTGAGCACCGGTCCCGTTCTACAAGGTCGTGGCGTGACATTATGATTGTAGAAATCAAAAGGAAAAATTGTGAACACAACTATCTTTTAGAATATCCCGTCGAAGTATATCGTTTAATTTGTTAGCATTATATTCTAATGATGATAATTTATTAAGTCCTTGATACTGATTACAAGTTGATTTTGCAAGAGTAATTAATCACAAGCCCAAATCCCTGAAGAAAAGATGTAGAAGGAAGGAGAATTATGAATAATGATAAGTTACAATGTCCCCACTTGTGGGTAAGACTGTCGAGGAGCTGATAAAATTCTAAGTGAGGGGTATAATAGTGATGGAGAGTAGAAGAGAAGGAGTTCATTGCCACTATGGTCAAGTGCTAAGGGAGGAGAGATTTATGATATTTATTTTTAGTAACAATATGTTCTCTTATGCAGGAAACATTACTCTATACATATCCTCTCTATTGGCTATCTCTCAATGTGTGACATTAGCACTTGATTCTCAATCGATTGAGGGAGTGCCAATGGAAGGCACAAGCATGGTATGGAATTGCAATGCACGAGAATTGTGGATTCATAACCTAGAACTGGGCCTTCGTCCAGTTGTGTACACTTGAAACTGCTTAGAGCTGATGGTTACTCAATATTGAGTTTACAAATTTTGAATATAGAAGTACAAGCTACTTTGATGAACAAGAAACAAGTTGATTTTACACTTTTCATACTCAGGTTTTGGTCCTAGTTTGAACAATTGAAACAACCCAGAATTGAGGATTTCATGCTCGTATTCTTGCACAAAGTGTTTTAGATTTACATGATGATCTAAAGTGCTGGAAACTGCCAGTTCCTTTTGGCCTCATATTCAGGTTTTGTCCATGTTTAAGTGTCACGACCCAAAAATCTACCAACGGTCGTGATAGCATCTAATCCACTTATTAGGCAAGATAATACTCAACAACTATTATAAAAGCCGTTTCTTAAGTTATTGAAAGAGTCATAATATCAATAAGAAAGTGGAATAAGTCTCAAATAACATTACAAATGCATAAGTCTAAGACATGGTCTAAACACGATCACAACTGCATCACAAGCTTCCAAAATGCGGCGTCACATCATCACAAGCATTTAACAAGAGTTAACTATCTCAATTGAACAATAATGCTTGTCTGGAAAGAAGTAAATAGACATGGATTGATAAGTAGGGTGGGGGGACTTCATGTGCTACAGATCGAATCAGATAGATTAGCTTACCATGAAGTCTCCAAGTAAGCTCCTACAGTGTTGGATGGGTACCATAGTACCTGCCTCAGAATCTACACAAAAATATACAGAAGTATAGTATGTGTACAAAACCATGATACTCAGTAAGTATCAAGTCTAGCTTTGAAAAAGTAGTGAAGAGGGATCGATACTAACACTTACTAACAATCCAATAAATCTTGATTGAACATGTGATGAAGACTCCGATGATCAGTATAAATCTCGCATGACACACCATACAAGTAATGCCTCATAATTTTAAGTGCATGCACAATGGCTGCTACATTCAAATTATGGACACGTAATTCTTCTCATTCAACTACCATAATGCATAAGCAACCATCTTGCATCAGCACCGCACCAAGACGAACATATGAAGCATCACAGTACACAGTGTATGGTCCTAACATGTGGGAAACATGAGCACAGAGGCATAGTCAAAGCACTCTTAAGCTTCAGAAAGCTCTCCTCACATTCATCAGACCATCTAAAAGAAACACCTTTATGAGTTAACTTGGTCAATAGGGCTGCAATTGGATGAAAATCCATCTGCATAAAGACGATAGAAGCCAGCCAAACCCAAGAAACTCCTAATCTCTATAGCTGTTGAAGATCTAGGCCAACCCTCAACCGCATTAGTCTTCTCTGGATCAACCTTGATACCATCGCTAGACACCACATTACTCAAGAAGCCTACCGAATCCAACTAAAACTCGCAATAGGAAATCTTAGCTTATAACTCCTTTTCCCTTAGAATATGAAGCACTATTCTCAATTACTGCTCATGCTCCTTCTTATTGAGGAGTATACCAAGGTATCATCAATGAATACAATGACAAAAGAATCCAAATATGACTTACATAGTATTCACAAGTGCATGAAAGCCACTGGAGATTAGTCAAGCCAAAGGATATCACCAAGAACTCTCCTTTGGAAAGATAAATGAGTGAAACAATCAACCTATTGACATTGGAAGACCCAAAATATTCATAACGAGTCCTAAAAGCCATCTTAGGGATGTCAGAAGCCCTAATCTTTAGCTAATGATAGCTCAATCTTAAATCAATCTTCGAGAACACTCAAGCAACTTGAAGCTGATCAAGCAAATCATCAATACAAGGATTGATGATTCCACCATCCACCTAGTGTTTGTGGATTCCACCATCCACCCATTATCTACCATTTTTAGCCCAATATTCTTCCTACACCCCTTGATAAAACATGCATGCAAGAGGAAAACTCCCACACCCAAGAATTGCCTTACTAATTACCTATTTTTAGTTAAATTTCAAAATTGAGGGTTAGGGTGTAGAATCTTACCTCTAGGATGAAGACTTAGTTGTGTTTTCCTTGTTAATCTTCCAAGATTTGAGTAAGAATTGAGGAACAATTGGTTGAGGAACTCTCTGCCTCTCTAGAGCACTTTCTCACTCTCAAAATGTCAGGATTTTACTTAAGAAATGGTCCATAGAGTCTATATAATGAAATGGGGTCGAGTTTTTAAAACCAAAAAATGAAGCTCCGAAACTGAATCTGCATTCGCATATGTGACCGCATAATGCTTCTGCGGTCCGCGAAATGGGCCACGAAATTGCCCTTCGGAACTGGCCACCCGTGCCTGGGTATGAGATCGTTCTGCAGTCCGCATATCGATTTTGCAGTTGCAAAGCTGACCGCAGAATCTCCTCCCATAATTCCTCATGTCGATCCTGCGATGTAATCTGCGGCCCGCAAAGTAATTCTGCGGCCGCATAGTGGGCCGCAGAAATGTCTCGCCGTGAAGAATTTCTACCATCACCAAACATATTAGCCTACCTCGCCACCACGGAACCTCGGGTTTTAGGTGAAAATTTTTACGGGGCCTTACATAATTGGTGCGAGACGATGTTGATACTTAATCCAGGCATGTGATCATACGAGCAAGCCAATACATTGATGTATTATCGGAGGAGATCCACCAATTCTTTTTTCTATTCTGTCTTCAGATGGATGCTGATTCAGGTTTCTTTCACATCTTCTTCACTTCCCTAGTTAATTACTTTTGTTTCTTCAAGGTTGGGCTTTTTCTGGCTCTCTAGTTGCTCGATCTCTTGCGGGAGGTTCTCAGGCATCATTCTTTCGTCGTACTCTTCGTAGTTTGGATCATATTTCTCAAGGGTTTCATTACATTTCATAATCGCGGAATGCGGGTTTTTATTGATTTGATTACTGAAAAGGAAAACCAAGTATAAATAAGGGCAAAAATGAACTCGCAATGATTTCAGGGAAAATAATTCTTCTTATTTCATCTAAAGGAATGTCTCAGTGTTCAAAGAGGCAATTTAACAAAAAAGTACAAGCATGGCTCATGCCTCAATTGACCTTGTGATTTTCCAAATTACTATAATCCCACACTACCAAGACTGCCGTCGAACCATAGATGGACTGGCGGTCAAATTTTGCAAGATCTCTCTTGGTTCGGAATCCCGAATGGTTGGTTTCTTGATATCATCTACCGCAACATTCCTTGATCATAGTCATGAACAATCTTCCCATTCTATCAATGATGTCGTCCTCTGATGGTGAGCTCTGACTCGGGCTTGAAAAACCCTCTAGCAAAGGCCTTCTTCATAGGGTTACCATTATAGGTTCTTCTAATTATAGGTTGACGCCCTAAGACAACGGTACCTTTTTGTCCTTTCTATTTGATTGGCTCTGTTATCCCATCTAATCGGGACCCAACCCAGTCCCTGGTCGGTACCCGTACTTCATTGTCTCTTGCATTGCCATTTTGATGTGTACGGTGAATGTATACCATGGTTCTGCTCACGCTTCTCCATTTGTGTCACTTGCATGATCTCGACTGCATGAGTGGAGACCCATCTAATCCTTCTACGAAAGGGACCACATGCTCCAGGTAAGCCGACCAGCTCCACTCCCCATGTACCACAATCTCTTGTCAATCCCATTCAAATTTCATACACTGGTGGAGAGTTGAAGGAACTGCCCCTGCCATATGTATCCAGGGCCTTCCCAGTAACAGGTTGTAAGAAGACGAAATGTCCATCACTTGAAAAATTATTAGGAACTCAACTTGTCCAATCTGTAAGGCTAAGCAGATCACTCTAATGACATCCTTCTGCGACCCATCGAAAGCCCTCACTCTTACATGGCTTTATTTTACTTCCCTAAAATGAATACCCAATTCTCGTAGAGTAGAGAATGGGCAAATGTGTACTCTGTAACCTCTATCGACAAGCACTCGAGACATGACGTTATCCCTACACTTGACTGCGATGTGCAAAGCTCTGTTATGATCCATACCCTCCACAGGAAGTTCATTCCTCCGAAAGGAAATCATGTTTGCTTCGACCATCTTCCCAATGGTTGCTGCTAACACCTCGCTGGTAGTATTGGTTGGCATACTTACTCCACTTAGCACCTTTACCAAAGCATCCTTATGACTGTCGGAGCTCATCAACAAATCCATGAATGATATGTGGGCCTTCTCAACTGTTCCTCTACAAAATATTCTTTAACCGGCATCTTCCTCCAAAACTCTGCCGCCTCAACATCTGTTTTGTTTCTTCTTTGGTTATTCTCTCTACTCGGGTTCCCTCGGTTCACCTCTTCTGGAGTGTAACACCTTCCTAATCTAGTCATCCCGTGAGCAACTGCGGTCTCTATCATTTTGCCTTTTCCCTTTGACCGATAAGTCCATGGAACTGTTTTGTATTCTCGGCTCCTCTCATCTCTGAGGGTGGTGGTGGACCGTTGTTGGTATGTGTGAACCATCACAGAAAGTTTCAGCTACATAGTAATCAATGGAGTCACTCGAGGTGGCGCTCTTGCAGCTTCGGCATTCCCATTAGTGACGATTGTCCCTTTCAAGTCATAACCTCATCCGACGCAATCATGTTGGCTCCTTGATTTTTATGGTTTGGCAATGGGTTACGATGTACAATTGGTGGAGCTGGGGTACATTGGATTGCTCCACTCTTGATTAGTAGCTTGATCTCATTTTTAGTCTATAGATATCCTCAATATCATGCCTAGGAACACCTGAATGGTAGGTATAACGCTTGGTTGCCTCAACCTTTCAAGCAACTAAAGGTTCAGCGATTGAGTGAAGTTTCTGGGATTTCCTTCAAAAAAATTTAGGCGTGGTCAGGGTGCATAGGCGAGTCTATTTTGGTAGGTGGTGGGTTTGGATGTATATTGGCTCGGGGGCGGTTGTAGTGAGGTTGAGCGCTGTAGTATGGTTGGGTGTTATATACTAGGGCATAGGTGGGTTGATGTGAGGGGTGAGTGTTTGTGGGGTAAGAGTTGGTTCGACGAGGAGAACTTGATTGATAGTATGGAACGATTGCCGTTACTTCCTCTTTCTTCTTCTTCCCACTGCCTATGGAACCAGCTAGTATAGCCTTGCTGGCAGCTTGCAGCAGGATTATTGACTGTATTTTTCCTGATTTGATACCTTCTTCCAAGAAGTCTCCTATTTTAAGCAGCTCGGGAAATTTTGACCCATCATATCCATCATCTTTTCAAAATAAATCCCCTCTTGGGCCCGAATAAAATACTTGGTTATTATCATCCAATGGAGGTTAGGTCCTAGCAGCTTTCGTTATCCCGCAACGAGCATACTCTTCATTTGTTTTCTTAACACTCACAGCTGTTCCGACACTGACTCCTCTTCCTTGTTTTTGCTTCTTTCCCCATCTCAACATATTGGTCGATCTCATAGGGCACTCTAACCGTGATGGGCGCGGTAACGGTTGGCTCAGAAGTTGCATATACAGGTGAAACATACCACTCACGTGTGGCGGTGTGTGTCGCAGGTATGTGCTAAATCTGGTTATTGGAAAAAGTGAAGCTATCACAAGGAAGGGTGTGAATTGAATTGGTAGTGGCTGGTGGGTTTTGAGGTGATTGGACATAACTCGGGACGTAAGGTGTATGTATAGGGGGGTTTGGCGGATTTTCGGCGGTTACTGGTGGTATACTTGGGTTGCGAGATTTGTAGTGACAACGGATGGGGTACTGGTTGATTGTCGGGTTGCTGAAGGGAAATGATCGAGGATTGAATATAAGGAAGGGAAGCAGGGTGGCTGCGGAACCGTCGTCACGACCAAGTGTGCCAGCTCCCGGATATGCTGTACTTCTTCTCTCAGTGACTCTATTTCCTGCTCCATTCTGGCAATGTGTTCATCATTTTGGGTAGCATCTTCCCCCCCCATTGTCCTAGGTTGTTGACTATTGTAGAGCGTTTCCAGTCGGGCCATCCGTTGCAGACATCTTTCCCTTGGAACTCAGATTGTACGGTGGCTTAACCAGTTTTACGTATCAACAAACCAACCTCTTTTTTCGGGGATAAAATAAAACAATAAAGCAAGAAAGTAAGAAAAAGTAGAAGTTAATTTCAGAAATTGCACAAACATAAGCACATAGAGAAATTAGTTCACGTATTCGGATAAGCGCGTTTTCTAAGATATGAAGAACCTCTCTTTGTCGGAGGTAGGCCAATGTCGCGAATGTTTGACGAACAATCAAATTTTGACACATTTCGATCCGGAGCAAACTTTAGTTTACATTGTTAGTCTTTGGATTACAATAAGATGGGAGCGGTGGTTACAACATTGTTTTCAAAGTTCACAAAAAATTACATGGGCTTACATGCTCGCCCTTAGGGAAATGAAAAGGGGTACAAGATAAAGGGAAATCAACCAGCCTCTTAATAATCGTCCCTGGAGTCACCTCCCAAGCTTTCTTTTTAGGTTCCTCTTCAGGGTCTTCTTCAACTTCTTCTTCCTCCTCGTCATTGTTTTGTTTTGGTTCCTCCTCGGGATCCTCCTCCGAATCTATTTCTCACTCAACCTGTATGTACTAAATCACCTGATCATCGTCCTCCGGTGGTGGCAACATATGGTCAACCAACCCTGGAACAATTTGTTGATGTATGGTGGTGGTGACGAGATAGTAGGGAAAAATCTTGTGATATATCTACATGGCTACTGTTGAATCCTCTAGTTCGGTCAATCCCTCTCTGCTAGGCCTGGCCAACTCAACTTCCTCATTGATTCACATGAAGTACTCACGCGTGCACCAGGAAATTTGCCCTGTTGGCTTCATGATCAAGTCGTTCCATTCATCTTGGATCCTTCTCACCCTCGGGATTGGAATTTGTCTGTTGTAATCATTTTCATATAAAGCTGTCCTTAACCAGAGGGGCACGTCTTGAATCAGACCAAATTGCCTTAGAATCCTCAGAGGTGCGTACGGCTGAATTCTTTCCAGCCCCACTAACTCGATGAAGTACTTTCTCGAGCTTCTCAAGATTACCCTGCCACTTAACCATGAAATTTTCCAGTTCACAAATTCTCCACTCAGATGGGTCAATATGTCTCGCCACTCATCTTGCCCGTTGTTGTAATCCAGTGTCTCATCCTTTCGTTCTGGCTCCTGATCATATTACTGATGTCAACGAAATAATCAACGGTTTCCTCCCTCTAAAAGAAATATTCTGTGGCCCATATTTTGAGTAGTAAGTTGCAGCCTTTAAAAAAGCCATATCTTCTGGAGCATGCTGAAAGTGCCCAGAATATCTATGCCATTATCATGGGAACGAGGGTGACTTGCATATTTCCTTGGAAAAATGCCAAGACCAGAGGCAATAGGTTGCTGTTAATTCTCCCTTTTCTTTGCGGGAAAACTAGCAATCCCAACAGTGTAGAGAAAAGGTTAGGGGGTGGAGACTCTTCCATGCCGTTTGATCGCATTGGAATCTTCAAGATGCCACTCATAGCTCTCTTGGTGTCCGAACCCGTTGAATAGCTAGTCCAAACTCACCCACCCATCTTCAACATTTTTCAAATTCCTGTTGTTTGTCAGACATAATGCATGAAGGAACCTATGGTCAGGCATGACAACTGGAAGTATTGGTTTTCGTTCGGCAAATGTTAACTCCCTGAAGCTGGTAATCTCCTCTAGCTTTGGCATTAATTCACAATTGATAAACTTGAAGACCTCATTGGCTGGGTCCCAAAACTCTATCAGTAGTCTGGTAAGGACTTTGTCGGCTCGGATGTTCATCAAGGTGGTCAGTGCTCCTAGGTGGGTTCTGATCTTGTCCCCATGCTCTAGTCAAATGTTTCTCCACCGCTGCTTCAGCTTGCGTGGTGCATCATGATCATGTTAATCTAGAGGACATTGCGGCTGATTTCCATCTGAAAAGGTGAAAAAGTTAGGCGTCTTATCTAGATTGGTTTGCCATTCCACAAAAGGCATGTCGTTGGGTGCATGACCCGTTGACATTGGGTTGGATTTCCTAATCGTGAGTCAATACCAAGGATCTACTCACCTAAGGTTTATGCAGCATGACCTATGTTTGCTAGAGTAGAGTGTTTCCTAATTATAGAGTTGGACTGAATAACTGCGAGATGTTATGTCAGCATACCTGCCAAAGTTGTTCTCTAAAACTAGAGGATTTTGATAGAAGGTTCGAAGGGGTGTAAAAGACCACCCTTGCGTGTAATTTGTGTGTGATTGTGTACGGTCAAGACTCGATAGGAAAATGTGATGACAGTGTAAAGTAGTAACAATAATAAAAGCAGGAAAATAAATACATGTTTGATAGGTTGTAGAAATATAAAAATAGGTAAGACAAGTAAACACATATTTTGCAAAATTGAGCACAATTAAAGCATAATATAAACAAACATGCGCCAAATTTCAGGTCTAGCCTAAGTCTGCTAAGGTCAGAACCTAACTGTAAGAATCCGCAGCAAAGTCACCATGTTGTTGCACCCGATTTTGCACTAGTCAAAATAAAATACAACTAATGGTTCTTTGAAGTCGATAAAAGAGAGTCGCCACCTAATATTTAAGGTATATTTGGGTACCTATAAGTCTATGAAAGTTATTATCCTAATGGTCTGCTAACCAGTGAGATTTGGGGAAGGGTTCTAGTTATTCTAAAGGGAAGATGTTAGGCATCCCTTAAAATCTACCTAAGGTAGCTCCGTAAACTTAAGCTAGATTTGGGAAAAAAAATTCTGTATTCTGCTTAGTTAATGTTTAAAGAATAAAAACCCGTAGATTAATCGACTGCGGCAGCCAAAAAACGCTCTCTTCTCTCTCCTCTCTTGTGCGAACTGCGGCAGCCAAGCTTTCACGCCATTAATGGCGTCGCTGGCCACTGGCCAGCCACCTGATGGTGCTGGTCATTCGTCCTCTCCTTCCCCACAACCTTCTATATCAAACACACACGTAAATCCAACCCAAAAATATGTCGATCTTCTTCAACCTAAAGTTTTGAATGCCGTCGATCGACCGTTACCTGCTGTTCCTATTAAACCTATTGAATATCTTCATGGTGAACCAATTGTACGTTGGAAAAAATCAGAAGTGAAGCAATCGATCGTTAAGCAAGGTTTGCAATTGGCCGTTCTTGGAAAATTTTCGTATGGCAAACCGGTGATCAATGAATTACGTAAAGTAATTCCGATCCAATGTGAATTAAAAGGATCATGTTCTATTGGATTGATCGAGGATAACCATGTGTTGATCAGGCTTTCGTTAATGGAGGATTATATTCATCTGTTATCGAAGCCGGCGTATTATTTGAAGGTCGATGGCAGCATGTGGCAGATGCGATGCTCGAAGTGGAATCCATGGTGGACACCTGAGGAAGAGACTCCGATCGCAGTAGCATGGATTAGTTTTCCAGAACTTTCTCCAAACAGTTTTGGTAAGGAATTCGTTTTTTCACTTGCCCGGGCAGTAGGGAATCCGTTACAAGTTGA
>MCJB01021258.1:10014-25279 GCA_002018475.1 Nicotiana obtusifolia
ATATATAACGGTTGGTTGATATTTATTTACTTCGCATTCTTCATTTATTGTTGGTGGTTGCAAACATTAACAAGCGCCGTTAAATTTTACCTTTGCTTGGGAAAGTGGGGTAGAATTTGGTAGAAGTAAATATCAAAGATTCAAGGCTTTAAGTCTTGTTTAATAAAATCACTTAGGAATAAGTGGGTTTTATTAGGCATAAATTGATTGTTCTTAATTGCAACTCTTTTATATTTGGAAAAATCATAAAGAGGAAATACTACCAAACTATTGGAAAATACTGGGTAGTCACTTAGACATCATTTGCATATCAAAAAGAATCTTCCTTTAGAAATATATCATATTGACACCGATAGCATTACACTTCACTAATGGGGACACAACCTTTGTTTCTTTAATCAAATTATATACATTCTCAACATTTCAATTAGCCTTCATCTAAAATCAAACTCAATTCATACTCTTGTTCCAGTTAACTGGATAGAATTACGACTTTAGTTGAGTAACACACTAGTCAAGTAACCTTTTCATACCTATTCCCTGTGGGATTCGACCCCAACCTTGTTGGGTTATTATATTTGACATCGACCGCTTTACACTATTTATTAAAGTGTAATTTGAACGTATCATATTGCAAGTAAGTTCTTGAATCTGGGCATCGGAGAATAGAGTCGCGATTAGGATAGACATATTCTAGGTGCCTTACTTGGTTATTTTTACTGGAAATACACATGCGTTGTTAATTCTGATTTTATAGACATATAGTGAATAGGCGAGCGAAGCGTCGCAAGAATTTCGCAAGCATAATAAATCCTACTAATCAACAAATTAGATAAATCAAGCGATTAAATCAACCGGAAGAACACAATAGGAGAGACGTTAATCTCATAACCCTGGAATATTCTAAGTGTTTGTTTGCTCTACTTGCGATCTTATTTTCTTATTTGCTTGTTAGTTTTGCAGTAGTTTAGTTAATAAAAATCGCCATCATTTTCTTCATAACCACTTGAGCAATAAATTTATAAATAGTTTAGATTGGATAATAGTTGATCATAAATCCTGGTAGGAACGATACTTTCTCTTCACTTTATTACTTGTCGACAACGTATACTTGCGTGTGCGTTTGGACCCAATAGTCAGCCTGAATGACATCACTAAAAACTCATAGTGGCCATAACGAGTCCGAAAGGCCGTCTTCGGAATGTCTGATTCCCGGATCTTCAGCTGATGATACCCTGACCTCAAATCTATCTTCGAGAATATCCGAGCACATTGAAGCTGGTCAAATAGTTCATCAATGCGCGGTAGTGGGTACTTATTCTTGACTGTAACTTTGTTCAGATACCTGTAATCAATACACGTCCTCATAGAGCCACCTTTCGTCTTCACAGATAGAACTGGAGCACCCCAAGGCGAGACACTCGGTCCAATGAAACCCTTATCAAGCAACTCCTGAAGTTGTTTCTTCAATTCCTTCAATTCCGTCGGTGCCATACGATATGGTGGAATAGAAATGGGCTGAGTGCCCAGCACCAGGCCAATACCAAAATCGATGTCCATATCGGGTGGCATGCCCTGTAGGTCTGATAGAAACACAACTAGGAAATCTCTCACTGTCGGAACTGGCCTAACGGTGAGAGTATCAGCACTGACATCCCTCACAAAGGCTAGATATGCCTCACACCCCTTCTCAACCATCCGTTGTGTGTTTAAAAAGGATAAAACCCTGCTAGGAAGTCCAATGTACCTCTCTACTCCGACCGCGACAACCCTGGCATAGCCAATGCCACGGTCTTAGAGTGACAATCCAGAATTGTGTGATAGGCTGAAAACCAATCCATGCCCAATATCACGTCGAAGTCCACCATACTGAGTAGCAGAAGGTCAACTCTGGTCTCACAACCCCCCATAGTGACCAAACACGACCAATAAACACAATCAAATATAATAGAATCTCACACATGCGTAGACACATATACAAGACCACTCAAAGAATCATGAGATATATCCAAATAGGAAGCAAAGTAAAATGACACATATGAGTACGTGGAACTCGGATCAAATAAAACTGAGGCATCCTTATGTCAGACCGAAACAATACCTGTGATGATACGGGAAAAGCATAGAAACAAGCCTGGCCTCCCCCTCTGGTAAGACCTCTACCCGCCTGACCTCTACCCCTAGCTGGCGGTGTAGGCGGAGCGGCAACTGGAGCAGCAACCATGGCTTGTGAACATTGTGGATCTTGTGGAATCCGTGGAACCTGGGAGTCTGTGGAGGTGCACCCCTCCTAAGTCTGGGGAAATCCCTCACCATATGCCTGGTATCAACACACTCGAAGCAAGCTCTCTATGGGCATAGCTGCTGAAACTGATTTTAGCCTGGTTGGTTAGACTGACCGCTGAAGGCACCCCGTGCTGGAGGTGCACTGCAAAGTGGTTGCGCATAATGGGCGACCTGAAACCTCAGTATAAAAGGAGCACTGCGAGTAGTTAGAATGTTGAATGAACTAGTCGACTCACGTAACCTCTGCCATAACGAGCTGTAACTAGAGCACTAGTACCTCTAAATCCTCCAAAATCTCGAGGCCTCTTAGCCTCCCTATCCTCCATCTCCTGGCCCTGCATATCCTCCATCCAGCGAGCGATCTTCACCACCTGCTGAAACAGAGTATCTGCCTCCAACTCGCGAGCCATGCTGAACCTAAGACCATATCTAAGACCCTCGATGAATCTACGAACTTGCTCTCTGATTGTAGAAACCAAAGTAGGTGCATGTTGGGACAACTCACTGAATCTAATGGCATACTCTGACACTGTCATAGTCCTCTGGCGCAACTGCTCAAACTCTGTGCGCCATGCATCCTAGAGGGTCTGGGGAACAAACTCCCTAGAAAAAAACCTCAAAAAACTTGTCCAAGTGAATGGTGCGGCATCAGCCATCCTACCCTCCTCGTAAGCATGCCACCACCCATAGGCTGCTCCCAACAGCTGAAATGTAGTGAAGGCGACCCCGCTCAACTCTACAATGCCCATGGTGCGAAGAATACGGTGGCACTTGTCCATAAACCCTACACATCCTCAATAACAGTGCTACTGTAACTAGGAGGGCCATACTTCCTGAACCTCTCAAGTCGCCTCTACTCCTCCTTAGATGCCTCTAACTTGACCTCAGGCTGAACCGGAATAAGGGGTTGTGCTGGCATAACTCCCAGAACCTGATCAACATGGACCCGCTGCTCTAGACTACGGGCCACGGGAGTCTGAGCTCCTTCCCCAGCCTGAGAAGTAGCTGGAGCGACCGGGAGCAATCCTGCCTAAGCTAAAGTACCAAACATGCTTAGATAGTGTATTAATGTCTCCTGGAGTGCAGGGGTAGTAGCAGGCATCTCATGTGCCTGTCCCCCAATAGAAGCTACCGGTGGCTCCTCCGTCGATGCTTTGGCAGGTGCTCTAGTTGTGGCACGTGCCCCTCCTCGGCTTCTACTACGGCCCCGGCCTTTCGCGGCTCTAGCAGGGGGCACTGTTGTCTGATCATCTAATCTAGCATTGCGTGTCTTCACCATCTGTGAGAGAATAAAAAGACAAAGGCTCAGATTTCGAAAACAACAAATCCGCACGATAAGGAATCAAAGAAGTGGAATTTCGTAATAGTTGTATAGCCTCTCGAAGATAAATACAGACGCCTTCGTACTGATCTGCAAGACTCTATTAAATTTGCATATGACTCGTCGCACCTATGAACCTAGAGCTCTGATACCAACTTGTCATGATCCAAAATTTCTACCGTAGGATGTCGTGATGGAACCTAGTCTCTAAGACTAGGTAAGCCTAACATACATTGAGAATTTAACAGAATTAACAACTAAGATGATAAGTTAAACTAATAACCATCATAATGAAACCAAAACGGTACAACAGTCACAATATCTCCAAAATCGGTGGAAATGAGTCATAAGCTTTACAGGTGTACACTAAGGATCTCTAATACAATATTGTTTGATATGAACTAAACAGTAGAAAAGACAATAGCAGAAGGTGACTCCGAGGCTTGCGAGCGTCAAGCATGTATACCTAGAAATCTCCAAAATATTTTGGTCAAATCACTGGCATCCAACACGAGCAGAAGTACCTAGATCTGCATAAAAATATGCAGAAACTTGGCATGAGTATACCACAATTGTACCCAGTAAATATCATACCTAAGCTCGATAGAGTAGTGACGAGGCAAGGTCATGACACCTACTACATAGAAATCTGGGCAAAATATTAATATCATCTAATAACGGAATACAGAGAAATAAATGACAACAAAATAGTACAATGATGTAAGACTAACAACGGATACTAAAGCAATAAAGGACAACAAAGAATGAAAATATGATAAGAATAACAAGTAATCAAATACACTCAAAATACAAGCAAAACAAATAAAGGAATAACAATAATCATTCCATCAACAAGCCTTTTTAACATAGAATGTATAACAAGAATTACAATTGAGGCACCACGCCTCATATTCACATTTCACAATTTACAATCACAATCTTCCTTATGTCACAGCGTGAGTCTTGCATTTATTTTTTTTAAAAATTCCAAAATAACTACACGCGTTTTAGCCCCCTTATCTCACCGCGTGGCTTCAAACAATACCCATACTAGCAACACGCGTATAAATCCCATCTTATCTCACCGCATGCGTTTCAATACCCACCCTTATACCACCACATGCGTATCAATATCACAACACAATAATCAACTCGCACCACATGTGCCCATATGCCACAACATTACCAAATCAACGATAACAATGTTACCCACACATAGCCCACGGCTCAACCACAATGTGTAACAAGAATCTCAATAATAACAAAATGAATGAGAAAAAACTCAACAAAGAAGGATATCCCAATAAACAACGCTTCAACCACAATGTGTTAATAGCTACACAACTACAACCTCAATAACTCAAAAATGAAGGTATTCCCGTGAAATGGCAACTTCTAATTCAAGTATGTAACATAAGTTTAAACAGCAATTACGACTAAATGCATGAAAATAACTCAACAATGGGGAGATAGCATGTAACAACAACTACAAATAAATCCATATAAGAGTAACTTTGACAATGGAGACTAGAACATATAATAACAACTATAGTTAAGCCATGTAAGAATAAAATTGACAACAAAAGATAGAACAAATAATAATAACTTCAATCAAGTGCTCCTAAGTAACCTAAGAATCTTAACCGGTCAAATATCACATATAAGCTCGTGTACACACTCATCACCTCGTGTACACATCTTTCACATAATTTAAATAGTACAGTCAACCCAAATCCTAAGGGTAGTTCCCCATGCAAAATTAGGCAAGATACATACCTCAACTAAGCCAAATCAATACTCAAACATAGCTTTTCTCTTAAAATTCGCCTCCGCACGGCTCAAATCTAACCAAAAATGACTTGATATTATCAAACAATGCAAGAGAAACCAATTACGATTAATAAAGTTATAATCTTTACACAATTCTCCAAAAATCAACAAAAGTTAACCCCGGGCCCGCCCGGTAAAAAACCGAATCCAAGGGTAGATCTCGGCTACATATAACTCCACGAGTTAATATATGTGATCTGTTTTCAAATCCGAGTTAGATTCAACTCTCAAATTCCAAATTTTCATATTTCAAAACATAAACAAAATTTCTCTTTTATTCTCATAAATTTGATGATAAATCTCATATATAATCATGTAATATAGTTGGAAATTGATCAAAAAATCACTTACCCAATGATTGTATGTAAAAATCCCCTCTCTAAATCGCCACCTACCGAGTCTAGGGTTCTAAAATAAGAGAAATATGATCAAATCTCGTCTTTCCAGCCCTTTTGTTCAGGTGTAGATGTTGCAATTGCGACTATAGGTTTGAAATTGCAAACCCTCGCAATTGCAAAGAAGGACTCGTAATAGAGGCGCCTGACAACCTAAAGGGAAGTCGCAAATATGACATTGACTTTGCATTTGCGAAGTCTTCTCCCATCGCAAATGCGACCTTTCAGTCGCAAATTCGAAACTACCCTGTTCTAGATGCTCTTTGCAATTGCGACCAATGTATCACAAATGCGACACCTGAGACTCCCTTGCTATGATCGCAATTGTGATGTTGGTTCTCGCAATTGTGATGCTGGTGCTCCCAATTGCAACAACTGGAGCGTCATCACACCAGCAACCTGGAATTGAGTTCAAACCATTCCGAAACACGTCTGAAACTCACCCCGAGCCCTCGGGGCTCCAAACCAAATACCCACACAAGTCTAAGAACATCATATGAACTCGTTTGTGCGATCAAAATACCAAATAACATCTAGAACCACGAATCGGACATCAAAACGCATGAATTTCAAAAGAAAACTCAAGAACCTCTAGAATTGCAACCAAGCGTCTGAATCCTATCAACCAACTTTGAATGACACCAAATTTGATCTAAATAGCAAAACAGACCTATTCCAAGTTCCAAAACCAAATTTCGAACTAGATAGCCATAAAGTCAACCTACAGAACTTAAGGAAATATCTAAACCTTGAATTGCCAACTTTTGGCAAAACAAGTCAAATCAACCTAGGGACCTACGAATTCAATTTAGGGTGCATGCCCAAGTCCAAAATCACAGTACAAACCTATCAGTGTAATCAAAATACCGTTCTGGGGTTATTTTCACAAAAGTCAAACCTAGGTCAACATTTCCAACCTAAGTTTCTAAACCAAGAACCAATGGGTCCCAATCAACTAAAAACCTTACCAGAACGAAACTAACCAACCCCGCAAGTCATAAAATTACAAACACACATGTGTGAAGCATCAAAAGTGAAAATGGGACTCATATATACAAAACGGCCGGTCAGGTCATTATACTAATAAAGAAAAAGTTAATTTATATTTTGGACGAATTCAAATGAAGATGTACAATGAAAAAAAATCAAGAAAAAGTTTTAGGAGTAAGAAAAATATATATTTATATCTACATTATATTAAAAAGAGAGAACTAACAAAAATATTAAGTCAAGTAACAGGTTAATAAAACATCATAATAGCAATGAAATAATATAAAACATAGTAGATTATGTAACAAAGAAAAGTTAGGAACTAAAAAATTATTCAATGACCATATGAATTCTTTTCTAATTTCATAAGATTTTCTTATTGGGCATGTTTCACTGGATTAAAAAAAATGAGAATTTAACTTAATTCAAGCAATATGATATAATGTGATCACATACCATGATTTATATTGCATCGCGCGGGTACTATATACGGTAAAAACCATTCTCAATAGTTGGGCGAATGAGGAAGCAACACATGTCAATAATGTCTAGTCAACCATGGTGAAAGCGAGTATAAACCTATGGCCGGATAAGAAGCAATTCAAGATATGACTGTTACAGAAACGTTACAGAAGAACCCAAGATTCCATCGGCCTTTATTAGGCTTTATTATTCTTTATTACCTTTAATTACCTTTTATTATATCATTAATAGTGGCAATTAAAGGGCCTGAATTGTAATCATACATATAGCCCTAATATTAAGAGGCTTTCATTCTATTATAAGACATCAAGAAATACTGATAGCAAAAGATTCATTCTATTGTAAGACATCAAGAAATATTAATAGAAAAAGACTAATATCTTTCTCTCAAGCTTTATACAAGTGTTATCGAGATTTTCCAATTATTCTTGATCCCGTGTAAACATTCTGAAGCCCAGGCTTGCTTTTCTTCAATTATTCTTATTTTACTTGCTTTGCTCTTCATTATTTATTTTCACAGATCAATTTAATCCACGTGTTTCAAATCACGTTACAAATTCAACTGTACTGCCCACCGTAGGGCTTAGACAATTGTGGTATTATTTTGATCTGTTCATCTTTTACTAACGCACTTTGAAGCTTTTCTGTTGTAAGCTTAAAACAGCTATGGCACCTAATAATGTCAACAACTCGCTCAATGTTGGAACAAACAACAACGACGATCCTGTGGACAATATCCATGATGGAAATCAACAGGATGGTTCAACAAATTAAACCCGTCTCGATGAGAATGAGTCAACTCCTAACGGGGATAGAAAAAAATACTCGGCGAGCAAGGATTCCTACTCTTGATGATATGGAAAATGAACTTATTGGCGATAATGTTAAGGTTTTGAGACCGAAGCAAAGGGAGATCATGAATCATCTTACAAGATAGGACCAAATGATAATTAAGCTTCAACAAGCAACATCACAGCCTTTATATAATTCAAATTGTGGATTTCCAGTTCCTCCTGGCATGCCAATAAGTCAAACGGCCTTGAGAACTAAAAACGTTGCTTCAAGAGGAGAGTTTGGATCAAACTACAATGAAGCTGTAATGACCCGACCAGTCATTTTGAACATTTGCATTCAGTTCGATGGTTTGAAGTATTGAGTAGCTTCATATGATGAATTATGACTTGTGTGTATCGTCGGTTTTGGTTTTCGAGTAGTTCGGTATCGATTTGGAAGAATGATTCTCAATTTGGAAGATTTAAGTTGAAATATTTGACCAAGCTTGACTTTTACGTACTTGACCTCGGATCAGAGCTTTTATGGTTCCGTTAGGTCCGGATGGTAATTTTGGACTTGGGTGTAGGCTCATATTTGTGTTTGGATGTTTTTTGAAGATTTTGGCTCTATTTGGCGAAAGTTAGAAAATTGAAGGTTTGAAAAGTTAATAGGTTTGACAGGGAGTTGACTTTGATGTTACCGGGTTTGGATTGTTATTCGGGGAGTTGGAATAGGTTCATTATGTCATTTTGAACTTGTGTTCAAAATTTGAGGTGATTCCAAGTTGTTTAGACGTGTTTGATGTAAGTTTGGAATTTGAAAATTTGAAACAGTTCAATAAGCTTCATTTGAGGTGCAACTCGTGGTTTTGATGTAGTTATGTGGGATTTGAGGTCTCGAGCAGATCTGTGTATGTTTTGGGACTTATTTGGTATGTTCGGACGGGGTCCCAACGGGCTCGGGTGAGTTTCGTATAGGTTTAGGGTTGTGTGCTTGTATTTGATGTTTCGACGTCATTTCTTCAAGAATAAATGGTACCATATTAATCAAATGATCTCTAAATTCTATTTTGATTGAATCACTATATCTGCATCGTAATTACGGAGCCATATTAAAAAGAATCGTCGAATTTGGACATCGTATGAGGGAGTTATGCCCATTTTAGTGTTGGAGAAGATAATTGGTATTGGTGCTTCGCAAACGCGAAGTGGGGTCCGCATCTGCGATCTCGAAGATGCGAAAAGTGGTCTGCAAAAGAGGAAATGATAGCTGGAAAACCGCAGGTGTGGCTTTTTGGGTGCAAAAGCATAATCTCCGTGTATTAGAAAAATCAGACTGTATTCTTTTAGTATTTTAAGCATATCATGATTTCTTCTGCTCCGATTGAGGTGATTTTTGTAGCATTCTTCTCGTATTTGCATGGGGGTCAGTATCTAACTATAATTTTTGTATTTTAGCATGATTACACTAGTTCATTTATGAATCAATCCATGTTTTGATAAGAGAAATTGGGATTTTTGTCTAAACTTTTCTAAAGTGAATAATTGGATTTTGAACATCGATTCGGAGTCGAATTTGAGCGAAATTAGTATGGTTGGACAAGTATTCAAATGGGTTGTCGGAATTTATCATTTTTTTGGGTTCCGAGGTGCAGGTCCAGGTTGACTTTTTAGTTGACTTTGAGTAATTGACAAAGGTTCGACCTTTATCACTTGGGTTTGTCCTATTGCATTATTTTATATTTTTAAGTTGTTTTTGGCTAGTTTCGAGTCGTTCGGAGGTTGATTCGTGTGGGATGGAATTTTTAGAGTATTGTTTGGCTTGATCGGTATTTCATTTGACTTGTTCGAGATAAGTAACATATCTAAACTTGGATTTGAGGGTAATTAACCCTGGGAACTATGTTATATGAGATGCATTGGGATGACACACGTGCTAGGTGACGGGCGTGTGTGCGTGCACCGAATTATTCATGATTTGAGGTGGCTTTTAGACTATTACGGGGATTGTTTGCTTTCATGCCTTGTTATATCCATGTATTCTAAACTTGTATGGTTGTTGGAGTTCTGGTTTATGATAAAAATCATGTCTAGGCTATGTGCTATTTGTTTGAGACATGATAGGCTTATTCTTGCTATTTCTGAGTTATTTGCCTTAATTGTACACATACTCTCACTCATGTTATTATATCCGCGTATGATATCTCTACCTTAGTACTTTGTTATTTGATTCCTCACATGTTGTTGATGCCTCTAATGTGTAACACTGTTGAATTCAGTACTATGAGATGTGGTTAATTGAGACTTGAGCAGTTGATGACTGATCTTGGGCCATAGAGCTGATTTAGTATAGATTTTGAGGTGACGCATACGCTAGGCTTATATTGGGCTAAGTGTTACCGATTTGGGGCGACGCGTGCACCAGACCCCACTATTGGGCTATGTGATTATGATTAGCGCTTGGCTAGGATCGGCCCCTCCGGAGTCTGACATGCCAGTAGTGGGTGCATGCATAGTGATTTATATACGTGTTTTGGTTAGGGGCTTTATGCGAGGCACCCGTACAGTGCTAAGTGTTGCTGAGTGTGATGGTGAGTGCCTTGTTCTAGGCACCGTGAGCGTGCTGAGTGTGGTTATTCTTAATGGTTTTTACTGTGATGATATTGAGTTGACATGTGCATAAAGATGTATTTTCCCCATGGTAGACGGTATATGACATTTGATGACTTGACATGTATATTGATATGTAGGCATAGAGATGTATTTTCCTCATGCTAATCGGTAAATGAAAAGTCTTATCTGATGTTGGAAATTGGAAAATATATTTCTTTTGATAAACTCATGTAAAATTGATTTTCAATGGTAAGATTTTGGACTTTGACCATTATACTTGAAAAGCATGTCTACTTTCCCGTAAATGTGAATAAGCATAGCACTATATCTCTTAAATTATTTACTTTTATTGTCTTCATTATTGTTATGAATTGTTATTGGCTTTTGGTGTTGGACTTTGACTATTTTCAAGCTCGTCACTGCTTTCAACCCGAGGTTAGATTTGTTACTTATTGAGTACATGGGGTCGGTTGTACTTATACTACACTTCTGCACCTTGCGTGCAGATCTTGGAGCTGATACTGCTGTGTATGGAGGGAGCTGGCATTGAAGATGTACCTGCTTCCGGTTATAGATACCACTTGTCCTTGGTAGCTTTAGATTCGTAATCCATTTATGAATATTCCAAACAGATGTTGTATTTATTGTCCTATCAACTTTGTAAATCTAAATCTTAGTGGTTCATATCTTTTACTACCAATCCCTGTGATTTTGTATAGAAATTCAGTTATTTTACTCACTGACTCTTATTATTCTCATTTGAGTTGTGTTAAATGTTATTTTGCTTACCTAGCAGTTTGGGTTATGTGTCATCACGACTAGAAGGATTGTGGATCGTGACACAAGCGGGTGCAACAAGCAATGGACTTGAAATGAGAACAACATAAGTGATCTTTTCTCATGAGGTGTATGAGAGAAATAAATTGTTTGGATCTAAATGCTGAATAACTCCATGCCCGGATGGATCAGACCCGGGGGTACCTCCGGTCCTAAAGGAGTCGGACTCGAAAAAGTACTTTCAGTTGCAGTTCAAATCGAGTCCAGCTCCAAAATTGATTTCAAAAAGATTCAAGATACCAGATATTCCAAATACGATGGAACATCGGATCCATAGGAACACATTACAACTTACACTACAGTTATGAAGGGAAATGACTTGGCTCCACATGAGATCGACTCAGTCTTGTTAAAGAAATTTGGCGAAAACCTAACAAAAGGGGTTTTAACATGGTACTCACTTTTACCTGAACAATCAATTGATTCTTTTGAAATGCTTGTAGATTCTTTCATCAAAGCTCTCACTGGAGAAAGGAAAGTTCAAACTAGAAAATCAAATATTTTCATAATCGCTCAAGACGACTCAGAGTTGCTATGAGAGTTCGTGATCCGACTTCAAAAGGAGAGAATGTTGTTGCCGACAGTACCAGATGAATGGGAAACTGAGCATTTACCAAGGGTCTTAATCGCTCAAGCTCTGATGCCTCAAGGAAGTTGAAGGAGAGCTTGTTGGTATAGTCAAAGATTCGCGTAGAAGATGATCAGATAATTATATCGACACCTTTTATAGTCCGGAATCAAGGTCAATTAAACTTTAATGGAGGCATTCCAGACACCGGTTTGAACCATACCCATTAGGATCACAAACTGACAGGAGGCATGAACGTTCCCATGGCGAGTCGTTGGAAAATAATTAGTAATGTCTACAAACGTTGGGGACTGTTGTATCAAAGCAACAAAAATTGCAACAATAAGTAGCAGAATCATCTGAAGATGGCTCCCGAACAGTCGGTATAGGATACTGGAGATAGCCCGAACTAGCTCCGGAATAAATAAAAGGACTGGGGACTGCCGGATAAAATACCAGGGACTGCCAGATCAATTTCGGGGAAAGAAATAATAGAAGGAATCATAATCAAGAACTGGCTAAACCTAATAAATGTCAGACCGACCGCAATTCTATGCAAGGTATTTTTTGTTCATTTCCTGTAAATTATCGTATATGCAAAGTTTTAAACACTTGTGTATGTTCAAGGAATGGAATGAAGTAAAACTTGCACCTTCTAGAATATTCTCGTATATGTCTAAATGAACAAAATCATTCTTAAAATTTGCTCACAATTAATAGCAAATAAGGATTACAAATCTGAACAATTGTGCCCGGATGAACAAGAGACTTTCCCTTCATAAGCACCGTAAACATAAGGGCCCTCTCTTATAAAGCCATCTAAGCAAATGGCTAAAGGTCGGATGCGTTGTTTCCCAATCGTAAAGTTAACTGTAAGCATTAAATTTTTGTACTTTATTAAAACCACAAGTACAAAATTTCTAGTCATTAACATCTCCGGTCTCTAAGGCTGTGAGGTTATAAAAGTTTCGAGTACAACTAAAAATCCAAAAGTCAAAACTCAAAGAAAAGTTTCGGGTACAACTAAAAAATCAACTATTAAAACTTGAGTTTTCTTTTGTAGGTACAATCCAGTTTCACACCTTCTCTGGACTGCCAAGTGTAGGGAGGAGACTAATCAATCTTGACAAGTCTTAGATTCTTAATCTTAGGGTTCAGATTGCTAAAAGGAAAGCTCTAAATTGATGAGTATGTTTTCTTTCTTACTACTTGTTCTTGCTTGTGGTTGCATCTGTTTGTTTTTCTGTATACTGATAGGGTATTTTCCAGTGGTATTAGCATGCAATCATGCTCATTTTGGTGGTACTCTTAAATTATATGGAAACATTAACGCAAGGAGGCAGTGTATTTTTCATCAAAAAAGAGCTCATCAAGCTATAAGGTCTAGCTTTAGGTCATTATATGTCCTAAGTATGTTATACGTGTGTACTTAAGCTGGAATTCAGTGGTTCTTCATATGTTGTGGTTTGCTATTTGTCTATAGGTGCATTGTAATGGCATTTTTAGTGGTATTAGTGTGTTAACATGCCCTGTCTGGAGGTGTTGTTACAGTGCAGGAATGCTGCCTATATACAGGCTCCTACAGGAAGCTCATGGATCATCCCTTGATCCAGAAGATAGAAGCAATCTTCATGTGTATTTCTGGGTCAAATCTGCAGCCTGTCATTGATATAGGGAAGAGAGGCATATCATGTTCTATATTGTTAATTAGAGGTTGGATGGTTATACTCATACGCATTGCAATTGCGTACTGTTTGGTTACTTGGTCATTCCCAAAAGTTGTTGGTGTTGCATGGAGATTCACATTTGCCTTGTCCTTTAGAATGCAAAACTTGGCGCCCGGTGAGAGCTTTCGAGGTACTACATTAGGGTTTTGCGCTTGGCTTGTGGATACACTCAATACCTTATGGTGGGATTTGGCTATTCTATCTATTGTAATAATTAGATTACAAAGTGTAGCTAGTTGTAGCTTTACGTACTTTAGATTTGGTTTTGGACAAATTGTAAAAATTAGATTTCTATTTTTTTGGATTAGATATATATATACAGCCACTAGGCATCCAGCCTAGTGGTATATTTGCTACAAAAAAGTGTCAAAACTTAAAGATTAAAAGTTTCGGGTGAATGCTAAAAATCTGAGATCAAGCTTTCTATGGTGATAATACTTTTTCAGCACCAATCGATCATTGACGAAACATAAACAAGTAACGGATTTGTCATATGAGTCCTTAAGTTCTGCACTCTTTTTTCCTTCGCCTGATTTTTGTTCCGATTGGATTTTTTTGGTAAATTTTTTTAATGAGGCAGTGACAAGGGTAGAAAGGAGAAAATCTTTCACTTTCCGGTCACATCACAGTGAGTAACCGAAAAATGAGGGGATCATCTGTATACAGTAAAAATCGGTCTCAAGAGTAGGGTGAATGAGGAAGCAACACATGTCAATAATGACCAGTTAATCATGGTGAAACCGGATACAAACCTGTGGCCGAATAAGAAGCAATTCAAGATATGACCATTACATAAATGTTACAGAAAAACTCAAGATTCCACCGGTCTTTATTAGGCTTTATTACCCTTTATTATTCTTTATTACCTTTAATTTCTTTTTATTATAACATTGTTAATGGTAATTACGGGGGAATGAATTGTAATCATGCACCCCATAACTGTAGTATAAATAGAGGCTTTCATTTTATTGCAAGATATCAAGAGAGACTGGTAGCGAAAGACTAATATTCTTTCTCTCAAGCTTTATACAAGTGTTATCGAGATTTTCAATTATTCTTGATCCCGGTGTGAATATTCTGTAGCCCAAGCTCTTCAATTATTCTTATTTTACTCGCGTTGCTCTTCGTTATTTTATTTTCATGGATCAATTAAATCCACGTATCTATAAACTTTTTACAAATAGAACTGTACCGGTAAAGTATCTAAAAACTCATAACCAATGGGTGATTCGTTTCTCATTTTCTACTTAAGGTGGGTATTCTTTATGTAAAATATATTTGATGTAAAATCAAATTTTTGACAAAATTTTGTAATAAAAGTATTTCGTGATATGAAGCAGGTCAAAACTAGTCAGGGACAAAAAGTACTCCACTCCTAAGAAATATAACAATAATCATAATCATCTAATCTAATGAGTATTAATGAAGGGGGGGGGGGGGGT
>MCJB01021258.1:25299-67819 GCA_002018475.1 Nicotiana obtusifolia
GGGGGGTTGAGAAGATGCCGACGGCCTCTTCAACACCAAATTAGCTGAATCGTAAAAAACAGTTAAAAAGAGGAATTGGGAAATTTCTTGACATTCCATTTTCTCTGAAACCCTAGAGAGCCACTCTGTATCATGGAAAAACCCTCAAATTAGGGTTTGGGTTTTCTTTTCAATTCTCAACGGCTTTATCTTCTTAACCAGCAAAGCAAGTGCGAAAAAATGTCAGTTTTAGGTTTGGAGTTTTTGTACGTTACAGAGGAGTGCATCAAAGAGTTGAAAAATGGCAACAGCAACTTCAAGTTCTCTGAACCGCTTCCCACTCTGCGCTTTCTCTATGAGCTCTGCTCCGTTATGGTATTCTTTTATTCATCTATGCTTTTCTATCCCACAAAAACCATCCTCATTATTATGTAATTGAGTAAAACTTTCATGCAATTTTTTTGAAATATTAGTTGCCTTTTTGCTAGCAAACTGATCTTTTACGAAAGAAACAACTGATTATTAGATAATTGATGAAAAATTTAATCAATTTCTTGAATTAATAGTTGGTTATTTCTTACAAATTACGTATTTTCTGTTAGTAAGTTTACTGATTTTAGAAACATACTGATTAGATCACATAAAAGAATTCAAACCAAACAGGCGCTTAAAGGATATTTTTGTTAACGTTGATGGACATTGGTTTATTACTTTGAGGAGGTTTCTGGATTGATTGCTTTGGGCCGTTTTAGGTTTGTGGTGAATTGCCCATTCAGAAATGTAAAGTGGCACTGGAGTCTGTGGAGTTTGTGGATTATGCTTCCCAGGAGGAGCTAGGGTCGAGTTTGGCTGATATTGTTAGCCAAATGGCTCAGGATGTGAGTTTTCATATTCCACTTTCTTTTTTTTGTTCTGCTGTCTTAATCCTGAAATTACTGTCCTTAATGGTTTACCTTTTCAAGTCAATTTGACCATATTTTGGACTTAAGTTTGACATTGATATGTCAAGTTAGGAAATGAGATGTTGCTATCTCGAAAGTAAATGAGAAGTCCTATTAGTTCCAAGTACTCCAATCCATTTAAAATGATGTGTTAGTACAAAAAAAAAGATATCTTAGTACGCTTAAAAACCTTAATGAGCACCAACCCTGCCGCAGATAAAAGTCTTGTATTTAAGTGGAGAAGGTGTAGAGCCCTGGTCTCATACCGAGAAACTGCAGAAGGGACTGCGAGTCTCAATATCTACTCTCTGCAAAGGTAGCTGATTCTGCTTCCATCCCCTCAATTTGCCCTACTTTTACCATAGAAATTGGTTGCTACTTTGTCCAACATGAGGAGCAATATCTTGGGCTAGCAACTCTGTTTTGGTTAAATGATTTCCTTATTATTATAAAACAATTTCCTGTATTCCTTATACTAATTACGAGAATAAGATAAAGAATGCGAGTGGCAATGTCTATCTCTTGGACTGTTATCTCCTTCTTGTTCGAGATACTGAAATTTGGGAATGCTAGTCTCGATGTCTATTCCCTACACAGGTAGCTGATTCTTCTTCCACCCCCTCCATATGCGCTACTTTTACCACAGAAAGTGGTCGCTACTTTGTCCAACACAAGGAGCAATATCTAGGGCTAGCAAAGGTGTGCTGGTTGAACGATTTCCTCATTAAAATAACACAGACTTCCTGTATTCTTCATCTTAATTATGGGAACTTTCCTTGATTTTTCATATTATATAAATTGCCGCATTATAGGTTGTGTAACTTGACTAGTTTCGATGATGTGAATGGACTAATTTTTCTGGCATTTGAAATGCAGAGACATTTTTTTGAAGGAAAATTATTCAAATTCCACTTGTCATAATTTTTAATAAAGGAGTTTAAACATATAATTTTTCTTGAAAAACCTTATCATATACTTACTGTACTTTAAAAGGTTGAAGATTTTCTGAAAAATCTCTTTTCAGTAATGTTGCTACAATACATAATTTGAATTGAAAATTATTCAAGGCAAAGAGCTAATGCTCTCCCATATCATTTCTGGTAACTTTTTTTCCCCCTTAAAACCCTTCAATTTCAATAAATTTATTTTACTACTACTAGCTTTGTTTCCACATAATAAACTTTCCTGCATACATCTTTCATCCGCATGTTAGAAGGATACTGAAATTATGGACTGAATGTGAAATCAGTTAGTTTTACTTTTTGTTAGAGAAGGCTTAGTAGTGAAAGTACAAAATAAATTATAAATTCAAATGACAAAATGATAAACTTTAGCCAATATTTGGTAAATAAGAAAAAGGAAAAAAAAAAACCTTAACACTTATTACTTGTAAAAGTAAGACTAGCATGATATGAGATAGTTTTGTTACACATTTAGAAGGTAGGAGATGGCCGTATACTTTGAATTCGCACAGAGATATCTGCTAGAGGAGATTTAAGTAACTAGTCCCCATAAATATAGTGCAGCATCTGGTAAGCATAATATCTACGAAAAGCATTCAAAAAGTCCGCTATGTGATTTTGTGTTTTTTCCCTATCGTCTATTTGTATTCTAAAGCCTTGCAAATCTTTTAAATAGAGAGTAGTGGAAACTGTGCTCAGGATAAAAGAATGAAGGAAGCATGATTAGCAGTAATTCAAGTGACACTTTTCTTTGGAATGTTCTCAAGATATGTGACACGTATGTACGGGCAATATTCTATACAACTCTCACAAGTTACAAGAATTAAAATTCATTTAATGATACAGATGTAGACCATGATGATTTTCGTATTAAACCAACTATCAATATGTCTTACTCTTTTATGGAAAATTTGGCTTTCGGATTCAGATGGCCTCTTCATCCAAGGATCCTTTTAATTATAAAAGGGACCATTTGGTTCAGAAACCAAATTTTGGTTTCTAAACAACATTTGTTACGAGACCAACTTGCAACTTGGCTAAAACCGAAGGAGTCCATTATCAAAAGTAGGCCCCTTTTCAATTGCAATGCTGCCTGTCTTTTTTGACAATTGCAAAATTGCAGTACTATCCTGATTTTATCTTAAGCTAAAACCTATTCCAAATGCTTAATTGTTTTCCAAGAAAACCAATTCTTCAAAATCAATCCAGATTCCAGACCAAAGGTTCTACAATTCAAATACTGACCCTAGTTTCTACATAATTTTCATAAAATCAGTCTACACATATGTAAATATGGTTTATATAATTCTTTTGGTTTCACATATCAAACAAGAGAACAATTTGAATAAATCTTTTTTTTAATGGGAGATCATCATTACTTCATAGTTTTTAGCAAAAAATTGCAAAACAGTTGGCTCTTGTTCCTCGTCAATCCACTTACTAATATGTAATGACATTTTTAAAATTCTTTTACGACACTTATCATACTGATATGTTGGACATATTTTGTTTGCAGCTTTCGATGCCGGGAGAAAATCGTCAGCGTCTTATCAAGCTGGTTAGCCAGAGATTTCTCCCTTTATTCTTTTGTGTGCCTCAATCGTGTCTTTTTTTGAGACAGTTTAGCAGTGAGGCTATTATTATTATTATTATTATTTTCTCTTTTTTTGGATAAGGTAAGTGAAATGTCTTCAAAATTGCATCAAGAAGATGCATAAATTGCAAAAAAGGGAAAATGTCAGCTGTAATACAAAAGAGACTATCATAAGGCTAAGGAGCTGACAAATCCAGAAACATATCAGAGTTATTTACAGGAGAAAAATTCACCCAACCAAAAAGGTTAACCGGACATCAAGCTTGTAGGAGTTGAAATACCATCAAGACATTTGCGGTTTATTTCAATCCAAATGCACCAAAAGATATAGGCAGGCACCTTGAGCTAGATGTGCTTGATGGCTTTGTCAACTCGCCTGAGACCCCATGCTTCATAAAGCTCTCTGATTGAATTAGACATAGACCAATTCAGTCCAAAAATGGTTAAGAACATGTTCCATATGTCTGCTGCTAGGTGGCAGTGAATGAACAAGTGTGGGATGGACTCTGAACTTGTGCGGCACATGTTGCATCATTGGCTAGTTGGAAACCACTTTTGGTTAGGTTATCCTGGTTAAGCATGCTCCATTTAATACTTCGCCGCAAAAGCACATAACCTTAGTCCTCCAGATTAATTTCCAAGGCCATAGGTGTGTTAGAACTTTGTTGTAGCTCATCTCTGCATAGGCTGCTTTAATTGAGTATACTCCTCTAGTATTACCTCACTTCAATCTATCTACTGCTCGGTTGTTCACTGGATGAGACTCCAAACTTCCAAGAAGAGCCATTAAGTTATCAATTTCCCAATCCTGCAGATGCCTTCTCAATGATGGGCTCCAAGTGTTGCCTCCCTGTTTTGTGTTATGGAGGAGTCAGGGTTATTTACAATAAGAAACAGACTGGGGAAGATTTCTTTTAGTGGTGTGTTTCCTTTCTATTTATCCTTCCAGAATTTTTTGTTGACCCCATTCCCCGCCTGGGAAGAGGTGTTGGATGAGAACTGATCCAGAAGGCCACTGATACTCTTCCATAGCCCAGTACCGTGAAGTGTCCTGACAGGTTTGCTACACCAGTGGTTGGAGCATCCATACTTAGCTGTGATTACATCTTTCCAAAGGCCAGCTTCTTCTTGATTGTATCTCTAGTGCCATTTCATTAGCATGCTTCTACTGTGAACTGCCAAGTCCTTCACCCCAAGCCTCCCCAGTGATTTAGGAAGAATAACCTTGGGACATTTCACCAGATGAAACTTGTGATCTTGGTTATTACCTTCCCATAAAAAGGATCTCCTGATTCTATCTAGCTGCTTCTGCACCTTAGCTGGAATAGGAAAGAGTGACATAAAATAGGTGAGGATGCTATCCAAGATATTGGTTATGAGAGTCAACCTGCCTCCTAAAAATAGATACTTTCTCTGCCATGATGCCAGCCTTTTTTCCATTTAACTTGTCAAAAAAGTCTCAAGCTATCAAAGTGGGTCAAGTCTTAGGATGGAAGAAATAAAGAGTAGTACATCTGTTATTGTGTGCTATTTTGTTGTGAAACCCATTCTTCAATTCTGGAAAAGTTGAGGTTTGCCATTGTTGACTTGGGAGAAGTATGGTGCTAGATAGGATTTGGACTTTAATGGTGGATGTGATTGTTTATCTTTGTAAGTTTCAGCCACATAGTGGTTGCTGTTGGTACTCTTAGCTGGTACTTGTTTAATAACACAGTTAACATCTATTATTTTGGAGACCTCCCTCATGGCCCTTGAAAATGAATCCTTATGGCCCTTGAATCAAATTTCTGTCTAGCTACTTTATGTAGGACATAATCTCTATCCTTGAAAATAGCTTTGCTTGTGTAATAGCCTATTTTGTTGAGGAACGTTGACAACAGAAAGGATGGGAAGATCCACGAACTTGAGGAAATAATTAAAAGGAAATGCAGAAGCAATGAGTTTTTGCCTAAAATCATCCTTGATCTATGCCCCAAACTTAAAATACATGCTTGTATTATCATATTGAGCAAAAAAATCCTTAAACGATAAAAAAATCAACAGCTTTCATCCAATGGTTAAGAAATGTTAAAAAACTAACGGTGCACAGCCAAAAGCTCCTAAAAACCCACCTTCTCTCGTATTTCTGTTAGGGCTTTTAGGAAAATTATCCATGGTTTGTCTTCTGGAAGTGAAGGCTAGAAAAAAACCTATCCAGGTAGCCGAGAAAGCATAACGAGTATTAGACTTTTAGAATTCATCGCACATCTATACGAGCTGCATGGGTAAAAGGGTCATGTTGAAAACTGTCAAAGCAACAATAAGAAGCTCTTCATCTTCCCAAAAAAAGGCATAGCAAAGGCAATAATAAAGGCTTTGTTCCCTCTGAAGACAGTACTGGTGTAACCTCCTCATCCTCTAAATAATCTCCCCATATCTCTTCTTCTTCACAATGAAGAGCAGTGGCACCAAATTTATTTCCATCTAGATTAGTTAGTTTTAAACAGTGCTGCCTTCGAATATCCATCTTCCCCTTTTCAAAATGCACTTTATACTAATGGTAACTAAACATGACATTGGAGCATCTAATATGTTCGAAGTCCAGAAGGCTTCTCATTAGACGTAAAATACATTGAATCATTTTCAATAGAGAAAGATACTTGCATCTTTTATTCTGTTTTCTTTAATAACAAGATTTGAATGGCTTTTTTTATGGGAGAAATTCATTAGTTTCACCGCTGTGCCACTGGTGAACTCCGTAATGGTCGAACCTTGATGTTCAAATATTTCAAGTACATGCCCATATACAATTAGCTAACAAACTCCACGACGAAAACCAATCCAGTTCTTTGGATGTTGTCCCTTCAACTGTTATTTCTGTCAGCAGGGAATAAATCTAACGCGATGTTCTAATGTCACTTGATCTAAAAGGAAAGATTGATGAAGATAGTTCTCGATAGTGATCAATGTGCTCTATTGCCATCTTCATGTGAGATGGAGTAGAAGAAGGAACCATTAATATAGTTTTTGATGCTGGATTTCTCTTTTTTTCTTTATGTTATCTCTGTCTCAAACCAAAGAAAGAAGAAAGAAAGAAAAATCAGAGGAGGAGAAAGGAAGGAAGAAAAGAAAGAGATTTTGTTAGAGTGATTATCTCCCGGAAGGAAATGAGAGAAGATGGGTTTACAAGTTAGGTTTTTGTTGTGTGCCGTTTTTAACATTTTCTAACGGTGGATGAAAGTTGCTAAGTTCTTATATAGTTTAGGGATTTTTTTTGTTTATGCGATAGTACAAGGATGTACCTTAGGTTTAGGGCATAGTTCAAGGATGTTTTTAGCCTAAAACTCCGGAAGCAATGAATAATATAATTAAAATAAGAGGATATGTGGAAATTCAAGCAAAAAGATCTAAAAATTCCAAGAAAATAGTTAATTTGGGGTTTGAGAAAATCCAAGTACAACGTATTGATTATCAAAAGAATCAAACGTCTTTATTTGAGATATGAATCAAAACTTAGATTCTGACCAGTGACCTTGACAGTTTCTTGAGTAACGTTAGACAACAACTAGTAATGGTGCTAACCGCCTTCTAAGAATACCAAGAAGAAAGAATCAGAGATATCAAAGAAGAATTTATCTTACTACCTTGAACTATGAACTAATTTAGGTTGAAAGATAAATCCAAAAGTAAAAATCACCAAAAGTTCAAAAGAACTTTCAATGTAATATCATTCACCGGAGTTAAGTTTTTACCCTGAAAGAAAGCACTCCTATTTATAGGAGAAAAAGAGGTGGTTGCCAACCCTAATAAAAAACCAACCGAAAAAAATACCTAGAATGATAATATAGAGCTAGGAAATGAAAAGGGCTTTTTTCATTTTTGTCCCGTTGGCCGAAACTAAATACAGGCGTCTAGCCAACATATACAAAATATATAGACTAATTATGTATATAATATATGTATTATATGTATATTTATGTAGATTATATGTATATTGATGTATGCAACATGTATATTATATTTGTATACAAGATGTATATTATATGCATATTTTATATACTTAACAAACAATATATATACATTTTCGGCTATTATTTTGGATGGCAGCCCAATAAGGTATTTATCCCAAATATTTGGGTGGCTCCAATTCCCTAGGTAGGTTGACTTCAAATCCATAGGTAGGGTGGCTCGAAATTCCTAGAGATCAATATGAGAGTGAAGATCAACTTTTGAGTCTGAACTTCAATTACAATGCTGATTCAATTATATTTGAATTTCTTCTCTAGCTATTAAATCACTAAATTGATATAAGAAGCGAACTATCACAAAGTTAATTCAAGTTGGGAAAATACTAGAGTTGTGCCTCACCCGCGAGTTCTAATGTCTAAACCAATATAATTGATTGCTTAAATCACTTGATACGTCTTCAATGATCATAATTCTTCAATGATCATAATTCCTCGTTACCCACTGATAACTTTCCAATTAATAGTGAGTTTATCCCCAAATTAGCTTTCCCAAGCTCAAATGAGGTGCTTTAAAAACCAATTAACATGACCACAAGGAGAGATTAACACTATTCCTAGTCAGCTTCAACAGATTGGGTTTACCTATTCCTAGAGTCTCCCAATTCCCTGTCAATTGATCAATATCCAGGTCCAATATTACCTTCCCAAGTAATTATTAAGATAGACGGGGTGTAATAATTGTGGCCCTCACTCATTCAACAATTAAGCATAGAATCAAGCATAAACAATCAATACATTATCAACACATTAACACTTGGTGTTGGGATTTCAACTCTAGCTAAAAGATTAGCTACTCATATTGAAAATGAAAAGAAAACACAAACTAGTAATGAAAACATAATGGGTAAATTGGTAATGATCAAACTAGTAAATGAAGATCAATTTGCTATGAAGCTTTATTAAGGATGAAGAATAGGTGCTCCTTTTAGCTTTCGAGCTGAAGCTAAAAGATTAGCTACTCATACTGAAAATGAAAAGAAAACACAAACTAGTAATGAAAACATAATGGGTAAATTGGAAATGAATCAAAATAGTAAATGAAGATCAATTTGCTATGAAGCTTTATTAAGGATGAAGAATAGGTGCTCCTTTTAGCTTTCGAGCTGAAGAATCACCTACCAATTCACATATCTGCTATTTATACCCCTCTAAAAAGCCTTAATCGAGTTTCCTAATCTGTCCTTCTGAAATTCATTTGAACACAAGGTACGATCGTCATGCTCTGGCAATCACGATTTTAGTAACTTCAGCTCATTGATTTGGCCAGTCTTTAAGATGCACGATCACATATGTCCCTCTGGTAGTCGCAAATTTGAGAACTTAATTTGTTTTTCCATCCTTCAGGTACTATCGCATATGTCCATTCGTCGATCTCGAATTTTAGAATTGAAGCTTACTTTTTTCAACTATTAGCCCTCAGCTGATTGTGATATTGCTCTGGCATTCGCTAATTTGTGAAATTTGACTCCATAACATCTGATTTCAGCTTGTTTTTACTTTAATCACTCCTTCCAACAATCAGTCACCACAAAAAACCTGCATAAAACATTTAGTCATCAATTTCTACTTCATAATGTTGCTCTTAACATTAAATCCCATAGATTCAGGCATTGATAAGTTGATTTTTCGTAGTAGCTGTTGCTGTATCTTTCTTCCTGTTTTTCTTCTTTTCTGTCAATTCTTGTTCTGCAGACCTTAGTTTGAAGTCGAAAGTCATCATGAATTATCATGTTTTTTTTGGTCTTCACATAAATTTGGTTCGTCTTCTTTATAGGCAAAATGGCTCGTGGAATCTGCTTTGGTTCCTTTGAGATTTTTTCTGGAGCGATGTGAGGTACCTTTTTACTTGTTGCCAGCTTAAATATGTGAGCCATTTTGCTCCTGTTAAAATTCTAGCTTGAAAAATGAAAGCTTATAAATGCTCTTTAATGTGTGAAGGAAGAGTTTTTGTGGGAATCTGAGATGATCAAGATAAAGGCTGCAGATTTGAAGTCGAAAGAGGTATAGTTTGCTTTTTCTTTTTTCAAAATAAGTAAGACGTGCAGTATGCTTAAAACAATTTTTAGGTCTAGCAGGTGGATTGTTTATCTCAGCATCTCTAGCTATAGCAAAGTTGCTTGCTCTAGGTCATCCTTGCTGGCTAGTTTTTAATACATCTCGTACTGCAGTGTCTTGTCAGTTGGTGATCTTTTTAACGGTTGAATTGCATAAAAATGACTCAGAGGGTTGGCAAAATTTCCAGGCTAATATGAGCTAATATGTATGAGACCGACAATGAAGCCATCTTTCCTTTTCTCTCTTCGCTTGTGTTGGTGAATATTCAATAGACACCAGCAAATTGCTATTGTGGCTGAAGAAGCTTTCCTTTAAATGTGATTTCATTTTGTAATGATTTTCAGGTTAGGGTAAACACTCGTCTTCTTTATCAGCAAACAAAGTTTAACCTTCTCCGGGAAGAGAGTGAAGGCTATGCCAAGCTGGTAACTGTTTCCTCTCTCTCTCTCTCTCTCTCTCTCTCTCTGTCTGTCTGTCTGTCTTTCTAGTTTCTGACCATCTCCCCTACTACCCAATCACAGTGTGGATGCTCTTTGTGTGCTTCCTTTGGGTTTTTTTTATTGCCATTAAATCTAATTTTGCATATAGATGAGGCAATAAGAAAAAAAGGAGCTTAGATTTGAGCTGGTTACGGTAGCTTCAACTTTATCAACTTCAAATTCATAACATCCATATCTCTGTGGGAGGGTAAGCAAGAGCTAGCGCATATCTGAGCATGGATAAATGACCATTCATTGCTGCCGTATGCTTAAACTGAAGGTCTCCAGCGGACCATCTTTTTTCACTTCCTTCTTTAGGAGATATTGAATTGTTCTTTTACATCCATGTGCAAATTTTGGGGTTTTACTAATAAAAGTGTCGTAAATGACTTGTTTTTTAGACTCTCTATTCTGATTTTTGATTTATCTTAAAATGTCTTGATCCCTGACTTTCTATCCTGATTCACATTTTATTGTTGGTTTATTTTGTTCTAATGAAAGTGCCTCAATTTAAGGAGCCATATTTGTTTGTTAATCACTGATTACTGAACAATTGTTATAGTCCCAGTTGATACTTCCCTAATAATTATATAGTTGAGCAGGTTGTTCCTTTTGGGGAGCTGGTCTTGGTGGTGTGTGGTTGGAAGTGAGAAGTGACTATTGTACTGTAGTATTGTTGATAAAATTTTTAGGACTCTTGGTCGCTGCTTGCATCACTAGTAGATATGCCTTTTTGACTTTCTCGATTAGTCAAGAACGATTAACAGTCTTTCTCCCCCCTCTCCCACCCGAAACCCAAAATAATTAAAAGGAATGACTTGCATTCGGACCTCCCTAAAGGCCAAATTCTAGTGTCAGAATTTTGGATAGCTTCAAGTTATGATTAAAGGTTAACTCTTGAGCAAGATTATCTTTCTTGCTACTTATTTTTAAAAAAGAATAGCACTATCTTCCTTTCTATCATTTAAAAATCTGAAAGGTGAATGTTCCGAGATGAGGAATTTCCAGTTTGAACTGCAGAATACAGAAATTGGAGCGCTCCTAAAAAGGAGAGGCTCCCAAGTTGGAAGGTGACTGGAGGACTTTCACCTATCCACTGAAAGCTGGTTGCCATTAAACACTGATGGTTGCAGATGCAGGGGAGTGTCTGGTGCAAACTTTCCTCCTTTCTCCTACAGCTCCGTCTCATTCTCCTTTTGTTAGGTGTTCTTTGAGGGTTAAATTATTAAACACTCCTAGTAAACGGATCAAAGCAAGGGAAGAAAGACTAAACTCATACTTCCCATTCTGTTTAAAAGTTTTATCCCCACTAATTTTTACTTTGTACAGACCAAAGTTTTCAGTGTGCTTGTTCTCTGAATAAGGCAACTTTAAGTAGTTCATGCTCGCTCTTGGCAATGTTGTCCCTCTTGTTCTCCACTTCTTTGTAGCTCAGCTTTTGTTTTCTCCTTCACGTTGACCCTCCTTTTTCTGTAATTGTAGGTCACGCTCCTTTCTCAAATGCCAGAGGGTTCTACGCAAAATGCTTCAACTGCTACGGTTGGCATAATCAAGGTTTAACTTCAACTCAGCTCTCTGGTAGTTGAATTATCATTTTTCGTTATTTCTAAATCGTGGACCATATGCAGTCATTGATTGGGCACTTCGATCTGGATCCAAACCGAGTCTTTGATATTGTATGTTCTTTGTCCATTATGATATCGTACATATCTAATCCTTCTTATAAACTTTTTGATGAATTCTATTCCTTTTATACGTTTGAAAGCTTAGTGCAGTTGTGTGTTTGGCTGGTGATTTGACAGGTTTTGGAGTGTTTTGAACATCAGCCTGGTAATACCACATTTTTAGACTTGATTCCCATATTTCCCAAGGTACAATCGTGGTTGTCATATTGTCTTGTTTCATTGTTGAGCTCTTCCCAGTCTTTATTATGCACCTCTGTTTTCATTTTCTCTCAATTATTTGCAGTCCCATGCCTCCCAGATTCTGGGGTTCAAGTTTCAATACTACCAACGACTGGAAGTCAATGATCCTGTTCCTAGTGCCCTTTATCAGCTAACAGCCTTGCTGGTGAAAAGAGACTTCATTGATGTTGACAGCATGTGAGTATATCTCACCCCACTTTTCCCCCCTTTCCCCAGTGTTGTGAAGAGCGTGAAGCGAGGAAAAGCGACGAGCCCCAGGTTACCTCAGAATAGCTGTTGTGCTTGAAACACCGCACGTATATCCATCTTTCTCGCTAGAAAATATTGTCGTTCTTCATACTTGAGTGCTCTCTCCTACAGCATCGTGGACCAAAATTTGGGAGTTTGCAATAATGGACTTTTTTGTTTATTTTGCTCTCATGGAAGTGGTTTTTGGCTATTTAATCTATTTTACTGACAATAGATGGTAACTAAACTGTGTATTTTATCAGAAATACTCTTTATGTATAAAAAGAATTGTTTTTTCCTCTCTAATACGAAGTAAGAGTTTGGCTTACTGATTTTGCTTATTTCTCTCGAACATTCACGTAAGTAAAATCATGAGATAAAAATGCCTTTCGATGCTGGTGAGCAATGTGAAATATGATAGTGATAGAGAAAAGGTAATCAAACAACTGTTATTCGTTGGACCAAGTAGTAAAAGTTTTCTTTAAGGAGTTCAGTAGCATCTCATGTAGGGGGTAACATGGATGTGCTCATCTAAAAAATGTTTAATAATTAAAAAAGAGGTTGTTGCCCCGAGATTGGTTATGAAAGGTTGGTATCAAAGTGTACTAGATAGGTAATGTTAAAACGCAGAATTGTAAGCTTCTCACAGAATTTCTTCTTGGGAAAATGAATACAGGGAAGTAAGTATGCAACTTATGTGTCCTCCCTTGTGGGAAAATAATAATCGGTCTTTGTATCCTCTCTTCTTATTGATATAAGAAGATGATTATTCTAAGCAAAAGCATCTACTGCTTAATTCGAGTTGCCAAAAGCCCAAAGCAAAATTGGGCTTTCCTCGTAGGTAACTGGACTGTTGGATTTAATTCAACTTATGGTTAATGGCGACCTCGTTTTTGTTTCAGTTATGCACATTTGCTTCCCAAGGAGGAGGATGCTTTCGACCATTACAATGCATTTTCAGCTAAGAGACTTGATGAGGTTCCAACCTTTTTGTAGTGTCGATACTTACGTTCAATGCTGGTATTTTAGCTTGAAGTTCTACGCTTTATTTGGTTAGGAAGCTGTTTTAGCTTTCCTCTTGCTCATGTAGGCTAACAGAATAGGTAGAATAAATCTTGCTGCTACTGGGAAGGATCTCATGGATGAAGAGAAACAAGGAGATGTGACAGTGGATCTGTATGCTGCATTGGACATGGAAACAGAGGCAGTTGCTGAGCGTTCTGCAGAGCTAGAAAATAGTCAACCCGTGGGCTTGCTTATGGGATTTCTTGAAGTGGATGACTGGTAAGTTTGATTTCGAAGTACCATGATTATCATCTAACTTTTGCATTTACTGATGTGCGTGTTTTGGCTATCTGTTCACCTTTACTTAGCTCTGACGGGTATTATGCATGTAATTGTTCAACTATCTGTTCTCTTAGTTGGTGTTATATATTTACTGTAATTCTTTTGAGTCTCTTGTCATCTTTTAGAACGTAAATATCAGTTCTTTTGTCCAGTGAGACAGCAGCTTACTTTTGTCATGGTGTCAGCATTTGGCATATAATGTACATTCTTTTATCTTGTCTGTTAATCCTTATTAGTTAGTGTAGATATTGATCTTCGGATGGGACATGTGCTATTTCTTCATGATTTATTACCTCTTACTTCTGTGTTTTAATCAGTTTCAATGCTTCCAAATGTGATTGTATGGTCAGTGTGCCTTTATTGTATATGTGTGGGTAGAACTTACCTTCAGTGTTTATTTTTTTACTGTCTTCTTATCTGGTGAGAGTCTCCATTCTGGAAGCCTTCTTCAAATGAATACTGGGAGGCGCTTTGTTGTTCATTTATTTCCAGGAGCAGTTAGATAGGACGGTGCGTTTCACTTGGCTTGTGACAGTTTATCGGCGAATGCATTGTATATTTCTTGTCTTTTGAATTTATCTTCAGTAATCATATAACTTCGTCTATATCTTGAACATCAAGAATTATCATATGCTGGATTTTCATTAGTGAATTAAGATGTTAACCAGAAGAAAAAATGATAAAAATGGTCCCTTATGTTTTGGGGTAAGTTCAAATTAATCTTTTAAATTTATTCCAGAGTAGTATTGGTGCTTTAAATTTGCAAAATAAGAGCCCTTTTGGTCTTCGTCAAATACTTATCAAACTCTGGTGGTTAGATTTAGGGGGAATTGTGATAAAGAAATATTTAACTGGAAACACCTGAAAGGCCTGTCATTTATTGCAACACAAAAAACTGCACAAAAAATACCAGAAATCAATAATATAGAAATGCAAAAATTTCACCTCCAAATATAAGTCCCATTAAATCTTTTTTCCTCTTCACATTTCGTGCTGAATCTCACTGATATACTTTCAATATTTGAGCGAGACCGAAGGTGCTTACTTTGGCAAACTTAGAGGACCAAAGATGCTCAGTAATATATTGAAGGGACTATTTTGAACTTACCTCCAAACATAATGGACCATCTTTTTCATTTTTCTCCTAACAGAATGACTAATCTATTAATGATGGCCAATTTCATCTAACTTATAAGAGCTCGTTGAATGTGTAAAGTTATTATCAAGTATGATACAAAACCAACGGAATAGTGCAGAAAAAGGGAGAAGACGACGCTAAGAAACTAAAGCTAACTATGCTAAGATAAACTAGGGTTTGATTTCATTGATAAGCTGCTGAAATGCAAAAAGAATTACAACTTATATCTTAGCTGAGCTAATACAAACAAAATAAAGGATAAGGTTTACATTGTCCTCATAGCTTTTGACTAGGACTAGATGGTGACATTTTGGGAAATTAAAGGGGCTAATATGAATTAAAGAAACATAAACTCAAAACTATTTAGGGACTAAATTGTTTAGCTAATAAACTTCTTTTAAAACTAACTTTCAATGGTAAGGCACAACTTCGGATGTACAGAGTACCATTTCCAAAGCGGATATCAACTTGATTTGTATCATTACCCCCAGTGTTATCAAAAGCGAAAAGCAAAAATACTCTAAGGTCCGTTGGGGCTTTAAGCGCAAAGCGGAAATAAAGCGTGGGCTTTAATGAAAAAAAGCGTAACTGGAGAAAAAGTAAAAATATATGTATGTAGTCCAAGACCAATAATTATAAGCATGAATAACACATATACAGACAAAAAATTGAAAAAGAATTACAATAAAATGAAATCAATTGTTTAGTGTCGCCATTCCAGGATTACATTCATTGACAAGGAAAAGTATGCCTTAGAGTCCTGATGCGACATTGAAGCACCCCCAAAGCGAGGCGAAGCGCTCAACATGTTTTGAGCCTCGCTTCAGGGCTTAAGCGCGCTTTAAGCGCACCTTTTGACAACACTGATTACCCCTTCCTTGAAACTTCCTTGTCCTCAAGGAAGGAACTCCAGAAACCTGATCTTCGTTGCAGCATAATCTTCCCAGGTGGCCTGATCCTTTGGCAGAGTCTTCCATTGCACCAATATCTGTGGTAGTGCCTATTGCCCCTTTTGATCATTCTTTGGCTAATATCTCCTTAGGCTCTACACAATTTGGGCGTGAAATCTCAGCCGTTGGAGGATGGCTAAAGGTAGTTGGCACAGTGTAGCAAGGTTTGGGTTGGGACACATGGAAATAAGGATGAAGAGCAACTTGAGGTGGAAGAGATAGTTTGTAAGCAACGGCACCTACCTTCTGATAAGGGCCATAATACTTGGCTGGCTATTTTGAGAAGGTTCGATTAGATAATGAAAGCTGTATGATTGAATCTTCTATGGCTTCTCCTGGCCAGTGTAATCAAAGGCGCACGTAAAGCGCGCTTAATCCCTGAAGCGAGGCTCAAAACATGTTGAGCGCTTCGCCTCGCTTAACGAGCGCTTCAGTGTTGTCATCAAGGCTCTAAGGCGAACTTTTCCTTGCTAATGAGCGTAATCCGAAAGACGCGACACTAAACAATTGATATTTCACTTATTGTAAATTTTCTTCAATTTCTTTGGCCATATATTTGGTATTCATGCTTATAGATATTAGTCTTGGATTACACATACATATTTGTAGCTTTTCTCCATTTACGCCTTTCTTCATTAAAGCTCACGTTTTATTTAAGCTTTGCGCTTAAAGCCCCAAAAGACCTTGGAGCTTTTATGCGCTTTTCGCCTTTGATAACACAGCTCCTGGCTAATAGGGCAAATGAATAGGAGGGGATTGCCCATATAGAGCTTCATAAGGAGTCGACTGAATTACTGGGTGAAAGGTGGTATTATACCATCATTCAGCCAAGGGTAAGTGCACTGTCCAATCCTTCTAATGGTCAGAACAATAACACTTCACGTATGTCTCCAATGTTCTGTTCAGCACTTCAGTCTGACCATAAGATTGAGGATGGTAAGGTAATGATGTGCTCAGAGTGACACCGTGTAGTGAGAAGAGTTCCTGCCAGAACCTGCTGATGAAAATGGGGTCTCTGTCACTAACAATTTTTCTAGCATCCTATGTTAGTTTGAGAATTTGATCAAGAAATAGCTGAGCTACTAATGCTGCAGTATAAGGATGAGTTAGAGCCATAATTAGTTAGCCTATCAACTACCTCCAGGATACTAGTTTTTCCCTTGGATTTTGGCAATCCATCAGTGAAATCCATGCTTATGATTGACCAAGCAAATTTGGGAATCACCAGGGGTTGAAGCAGACCAGAAGATGGTGAATTATCATGCTTATTGCTTTGGTATACTGCACATTGCTTAACACATGTCACCACATCATCCTTCAACTCTTTGCAATAGAAAAGAGTTGCCAATCTTCTTTTAGTATTGTCCATGCCTAAAGGACCACCAGTGGGACGTCGTCACAACTGAATGATTTTTTCCCTTAAAACTGGATCATTACCAACTACTAGCCTTTCGTATCTCCTAAGCTGCTAATTGACAAGAGTATACCCCTTGTGATCCTCCTGTTGATCTTTGATCATATTAATAAGCTCAACCACTTCCACATCCTCACACCAACTGTCCTTAATCTTCTGAAGCAAGGTAGGGCAGTATGTGCCATGACCATCTCAGCTAGCTCAACTGATGGTAATCTGGATAATAAGTCAGTTGCTTTGTTTTCTCTCCCCTTCTTGTATTCAATAACAAAGTCATATTGCATGAACTTGGCTATACATTTCATCCAGGAATTGGTGTGTAACTTCTGATCTAGGAGTAATTGGAGGGCTTTTTGATCAGTCTTAACTACGAAAAGGTCTGCCCATGAGATACTGAGACCACTTAGTTACTGCCATGGCTAAGATCAGTAGCTCGTCGTCACACATAGAGAGACTGATGCTTCCCAAATAACCTTTTACTAATGTAAGCTATTGGATGGCCTTTTTGTCTCAATACTGCACCAAGTCTTGTGTCACATGCATCAGTCTCCCCCACAAATGACGATGAACTATTTGGAGAGCCAACACTGGAGCTGACACTAAAGCCTCCTTCTGCTTCTCAAAAGCCTCAGTAGCGCTGTAGATCCATTTGAATCCTTCCTTTTTTAAGTAGATCTGTGAGTGATTTACTAAAGATCCCATACCTTTTTATGAACCTCCTGCTGCCTTCCAACCACCATGTGAGCCCCGTATACAACTAAGAAGTCTGTCTATTGCTACCATCAGCTACATTAACATTCCGAGGAGTAATTGCCATTATATTACCCCCTATTTCGTTTTTACTTCTTTATCAATAAAATTGTGAGTACTGCTAGGGTCGATGACATTACTCAAGGGTCTCTTTTCATAATATCCTGTCACCCTTATAGTGTGGAACCCAGTGATTCCATTCAGGGCATGAACTAAGATCTCACAAGCTTCCTCATGCTCTTGTTCCACTTCTTCCACCTCTTGATCATCTAGAACTACTTCTACCACTGGTTCAATTTTTTCCTTGAACTTCTAATAGATACAATTGCTTAGAGGAATTGCATTTGTGATCTGGAACAAATTTCTCTATCACAGAAGAAGCACAACCCCTTTTGTCGTTTCTCACTCATCTCCTGGAGTAAGCCTCCTGGTAATGTTCCTTCCTGTTTACCTTGGCAATTGGCTCCTTCCTGACCCAGACACCCTCTTTTTTTCCCCTACATTTCTAACCATTGAAATTAGGAAGCACCCCTTGACTAAGAGTACCCACCACTATACAAGGAAGCCCTGCTTAGCGCAGTTGTGCATTCACCTGTGCCTCAATGTTTCTAGCCCGTTGGTATGCTTGAGATAGTGAGTATGGTATGTGGTTTTAAAGTGAAACCAATCTCAAGGTTTAAGCCCAATAATAAAAGTAGTAATGGCATATTCAGGGAGGATAACCAGCCTGGTTATGATATAAACTTCCTTCTATCAAACTTCCTTCGGTAGTCTTCCTCTAATCCAGTCTGCTTAATCAACTTAAGCACAGCCATGGGGTTTGCATACTCATACTCAAACCTATCTATCAAGGCTTGCACATACTTTTCCTAGGTAGGGTAAGGTAAATGTGGTCTCTTCGTAAATAAGTAAGATGTCATTCTATAGCTATTTCATCAAAATGTATGGAAGCTACTTTAATCCTCTGAATGTATTCTACTTCGTCAAGAGAGAAAAACTATTCTACCTTATGCAGCCAAGCCCTCAGGTTAGTGCTATTGAAATATGAGAACATCATTGTGGTTATCCAGGTCATGTTAGTGTCTCTGGGAGAGGTAGCAATATGCCGCCCTCCTTTAGCATCACCTCTTCCTTGGTTACTAGCTAAAGTTTTCCCCAGGCATTTGCGCTTGAGGAGAAGCAACACCGGTAGGACTAAGAGCATGAGATTGACGCATGGGGCCTAACCCGAAGTGGTAACCAGTTGGAGTTTGCTGTGGAGCTTAAAAACCTCCTTAGCTGTTAGGCACCTAAGCTACTGGGTTGCCTGAAGGAGTGTAGATCTCCCCTGTACCATCAGCTTCTCCACATTCTTTCTTCGGTTATATTCTTCACATCATCTATGGATTCTTTCAGTTCAACAAAGGCCGTCTCGTGCTACTTTTCAAGTTGAGCTTATTTGACTGCGAAATTTGCGATTTCAACTGTCATCCTTTCGGACATGGATTTAATCTCGTCCATATTTTCCATAGATTCTACCCACAAAAAGCTCAAGAAAGTGTTCTGATACCAAATGATACAAAACCAATGAACAGTGTAGAAAAAGGGAGAAGACGACGGCGGGCGGCTAAGAATCTAAAGCTTACTCTCCTAAGATAAAACTAGGGTTTGATTTCATTGATATGCTATTGAAATGCAAAAGATTACAACTTATACCTTAGCTAAGCTACTACAAACAAAATAAAGGATAAGGTTCGTACACTGTGCTCACAACTTTTGACTAGGACTAAATGGTGACATTTAGGAAAATCAAAGGGGCTAATTTGAAATAAAGAAACATCAACTGAGAACTATTTAAGAACTATTTAGGGACTAAACTGTTTAGCTAATAAACTTTTTTTAGAACTAATTCCCAATAGTAAGGCACAACTCTGGAAGCACCGAGTACCATTTCCACAATAGGTATCAACTCGATTTGTACCAAAGTATGAAAGTACTACTTTAATGATCAACCTGTTATGCTAGATAAGTTTTGTGGCGTTTTCCCCCTTTTTTGGAGGCACTATATTTTCAGCTTTTTACTCTATCTTAGTAGATTATTTGCAGCGTGGTCTAGCTAACATCCTAAAGCTCTTCAAAGGATTTCACAAACTTGCGAGGCTTAAATGTTTTTCTAGTTTATCTTGATAGATTTGCGAATTTTACTCTCGTGATTTGCTTTAGGGGCTCACTTTTTTGTTTTGTTTTGAATATTCACTCTTGTTAGAAGTTATTTTAGAGTAGGGTTATATCCTTTGATTGTTGTCAGTGTTGTTTTCTTTCTCGGTTGTTTTCTTAGATACGGTCATCTTGTGAACGTACATGATTGTTGAGTCCATTTGTAGTCTTATGATCTTTGGCCTTATCTATTTTCTGTTTATAGTTTAACAGATCTCGATACTTTTACATATAACATTTAAAATTGCCAGGTATCATGCTCATGTGTTGTTTGACCGTCTCTCACATCTTAATCCAGCAGAGCATATACAAACATGCAATGGATTATTCAGGTAAATTATTGTTTCTTGGAAAAATTTTAGCCGTTGAAATTTTGGGAGCTAAGGGGGATAAATGCATAAGATGGTCTTCGTAGTCTATCATCTTTTTGTTAGGAATATTATATAATTTATATTGTTTATAAATTAAGTTCAATTAGATTTGATTCTTTCCCGTAATTATGTAATATATTTATTTTCTTCTCTATTTTAGACTTTATTGCAATAAGATCAATCCTTCCAAAAAATATTAGATATGTAACTAAGATTTTGTTTCGTCTTTGATGCTATATGCGGAAAGGTGATCGTTGTTGCAATGTGGGGAAGTATTCACACTTTATTATTTATACCACGTAGATTGAGGGATTAAATTGAGTTTTCTCATCATTGTTCCATTCTTTTTCATTGTATAAGAGCCCTTGGGTTAAAATTCTAGCTGTACAATCACCAGAGCATAAGGGAGGAAAGAATGATCGTTAATGCGTGTTTTTCATTGAAAGTAGTTCGTTGAGTGACCTTAAGTTTCTTGTAAAAACCAATAGTATCACAAGGCTTGCAACCCTTTGGTGGACAAAATCTTGTTAAACTCGTTAGACTCACCGGAAAAGCGCACGTGCTGATAGAATCTCTATCTTCAACGGCACGTCAGTTCACGTGTCTGGGATCGTGAGACGTTCCTCCATTTTCCAATGAGATTTGTCTTTTTGTGTGTTGGTTTATCTCTTTAGTCCAACTAGACCCATACATTTTTTGGTACATTCTAGCCATCAAAACCCTAGTTCAAGATGCCAAATCTATTTCTCGATGAGATTTTCAAATTTTCTAGATATTTCACTTTATTTCCGGCACTTCGGTTCAATACAAAACTTATAGAATTTGGTAACGTTTTTCTTTCATTGCTTTTGAGGATATTTAGGACCTGCTTGGACGATACTTGAGTGAAGTTGAAAAATAGATTATGAAGTTGAAGTAAAAAGGAGTATTTGAAAGTTGAATTTGTTTTTGACATGAATTTCATTTGAAAAAATTAAAGTTTTTGAGTGAAAATAATTATTTCACTTGAATATTCGAACAAGTTTCTCAGGCTTAGTATGCAAAAGTAGGTACTAGAGAGAGAAACTCTCTTTCTCTAGAAGCAGATAAATTCGAACTTTAGTCATACAAAGATACTTTGGATTGGCCGAAGCTTGACACGGATGGAAGCTTCTGGAAGTTTGAAGCTGGAAAGGATCCCAAGTTTAGAATGTCGCATGAATACAGTTAGAGAAGGAGAGATTTTATGACGACATGGCTGGTGGGTAAGTTGGAAGATGGGTGGGCTCATCAGAGATGATTTTTGCTAGGGTTGCTGAGGCTTAGAGTGTGGACAAAGATTGAAGTAGTGCAACTTTGGGATGCCACTTTTCCTTTTCACGTCGCATTTGAGATGGAAGCTACGAGTGTTTAATGAAGGGCAAAGGTGGATGCACAGTGATTTCTTGTGTTTGGAAAGATGTCAGGTAGGTTGGGTAGTGTAGAGGGAAGGGTCAGGGATGGGATTGTTGTGATTAATATTGCCGGCATTTCGATACATTTCTAGTGCGTTGATTTTCTTAGAAAGGTTGGAGACCATTTTGGAGGATTTGTGGATTTGCAGTGTAGTATAAGTATCACTTCAACAGTTAAGGTATATGTGAGGAAAGGGAAAAATATTCTAGAGTCCATGGTTTTAGAGGACGGAGATGTAAGTTTTAGAGTTTGGCATTATCCTTAATCTTGCTCGGAGGTGTCGAGGGAGGATTGGGAAGGGATGAAAGGAGGGGCAGAAGGTGTTGGGAGGGGGAATGTAAGACCGAAGCAAAGGAGGCGAGAAAAGAGATGGTTTGGCCAGAAAATATAACTCCATAGCCAGTAACGAGTAGTTGCAGTGAAGAAGGGGAATTCAAATTTGAAAGGAATAATCAATGAAATAATTTTATTAATACGAAAAGACCAAACTACCTTTGGATAAATGAAATTGGGTAGAGAAGAAAGTTGAACTGGTTCAAAACGGGTGAACTTGCTTGCTAGACCAAATCAAATCATACGAGACCCTCTCAGACTTCAAATAGCGAGAGTGAATAGAAAAATCAATTTTGTGCTTAAGAAATTATTCTAGAGACGATGAAAACACCCCTTGGTGGCTCATAATCCATTTCTAAGAGAAATGGGATTATATTTCTATTGAAATAAGAAAGGAGAAGGGGCAACACGGGTTGAGAACTTGTTACAACAATTTCGGCAACTCTGTAGGTCGGAAATATGGTGCTAGTGACTGTGGAATGGATGGACAAAAATGGGTACCGGTTAGAATGGTCCGATAGGCCTGGGATCGAGTCCAAACAAGATAAATATGAGGGCTTTAGACCTGCTCAAGCGACCAAAACATCTCCGGCGAGCCTGCCGGCATCGTAAGCAATGCTTCTCATATTTGGCACTCGGTTAATGGTTTAGAAAATCAAGAATCAAGTGGAGATCCCAACAAGGAGATATAGGGGGAACCGATTTACGAGAAATGACTGTTGAACCAAATGTTTCTTTGTCCGTCATGGTTGTGGAATCTGATATAGACTCTTGGTGACCTAAGCCATAAAAGAATGAGGGAGGGGCTAAAAAATGTTAAGATATAACGGGCAAGGTTTGTAATGGCTTGAGTAAGGTCAGATCTTCAAGCGTTATATATGCTGATGTCTGTAGTACTTCTCATGCAGTCTCATTGGCGGTAGAAATAGACAATTAATCATTCCAGGATGATTGTCAGTTCTTGGTCATTTCGATGAAGTGGGAGGGGAGCGGGGAATGTAAGGGTGGTTGTAACAAGATGGGGAGGGCAAAATAGTGGTGTATGAAAGAAGAGTTAGGGAGATGAGAATGTGAAATAATGTAGGAGATGGGAATTGGTTTTGGGTGGGTGGGTTAGGGCGGGGGGGCAAAGAAGTTATTGATGGATATTAAGATCATTAGTTGGAATGTGAGGGGGATGAATGACCCAAACAAAAGGGCCACCATCAAGACAGGGATGAGAGAGTGGAGGGTCGACTTAATTTGTTTATAGGAAACTAAAATGGATTCATTTGCAGATAGTATTGTGGGAAAGCGGGTGAAATATGACAATATTGGCTTGGGAAAACACTAGAGGAATCCCAATTACTTTGGGATGAAAAGAAGGAAGAGAATATGGAGGTAAAAGAAAGGGAGTTCATGTTAGCTGCATGATTTGAAACACCGGGAATGAGATTGACCCAATTTTGAGGGTATTTATGGTGCTCTATTGGGGGGTTTAAGGTGCCAGAGATAGTGGCTGTTTTGGGAGAGTGGAATATCCCATGGGTGTTAGGGAGAATTTTAACACCATTAGATTGTGGGGAATGACCCAAACAAAAAGGGCCATCATCCGGACAGATATTAGAGAATGGAGGGTCGACCTAAATTATAGAGAGTAGAGGGTTGACCTAATTTATTTATAGGAAACTAATATTTAGTAAGTGGCAAGTAGTATTGGGAGAAATGCGTGGGAAGATGGGTGTAATATGAGTATATACTGGCTCAGGGCGAGAGGTATCCTACTACTTTGGGATGAAAGGAAGTTGGAGAGTATGGAGGTAAAGAAGGTGGAGTTTATGTCAAGCTTATGTTAGCTACATGATTTAGAAAACTCGAGAATGGGATAGAGTGGAGTTTTGGGGGTGTTTGTGGTTCTATAGGGGAGGGGTCGAGGGTGCATTTTTGGAAGAGATGATGGCGGTTTTGGGAATGGAATATCCCATGGGTGTTTGGGTGGTGGGGATTTTAGTACCATTAGATTTCCAGAGATGGTAGGTGGTAAGGTGATGTCTCAGGCAATGGATGAGTTCTCTGAGTTTATTAGTAATTATTTTCTTATTAATCTCCCATTGACATGTGCTAATTTCACTTGGACCAGAACCGAGGACTAAATTTCAAGATCGAGACTTTATTGATTTTTAGTGTGCCTCATGGGAGTAGTTGGCTTTTAATGTGTTACAGATTCTCCTCCCGAGGCTGACATCGGATAATTTAACTATTATATTGGATGGAAGAAGAGGAAGAGGCATTAGGTCTCCTTTCAAATTAGAGAACAGGTGGTTGCGAGCGACAAACTTTGGTGAAAAGTGGCTAGTTGGTGGAGTAGCTACAACATGGATAGAAGCAAGTCTCACAAGCTTGCAAAGAAGTTGAAGCTGCTAAAAAAGGATATAAAGGTGTGGAACACAGAAGTGCTTGGAAGGGTAAATGTGGCAGATGAGTAAGATTATGATTGGGTTCGGGGACATAGAAAGGGCAGAAGAGGGGAGGGAGTTGGAGGAAAGTGAGAGAAGAGGAAAGAGTGTTTGAAGAGGTAACTAGCTTCTTTGGCATTAACCCAAGAAACTAGTTGGAGACCAAAGTCGAGGGCATTGTGGTTGGAGGAAGTGATACAGACACTAAATTCTTTCATAGGGTAGCAATAGCAAATTTGAGGAATTGAAGAGTATGTAGAGGTTAATAGGGATGTATATATGAGGGTTTCTTTCATAGGGTAGCAATAGCAAATTTGAGGAATTGAAGAGTCTGTAGAGGTTAATAGGGATGTATATATGAGGGGGAAAAGGGAGTAAAAGGGGCGACGATAGACTTTTATGATCATTAGCGGGTTGAAGACCTAATTTGAGTTTTTTGGAGGGGGGGGGGTTAGGACAGGAAAATAGTGAGTGGATGGAGAGGGCAATGAAGGGAGAGGAAGTGAAGGAGGCGGTAGATTGATGTGCAGGGATAAAGCTACGACAAAAGACAAATTAGCTCCTCGAGCTGTGAAGGGTGTATTTCTAGGTTATTGGAACATGTAAACGGGATATTTGTGCTACTCACCTAACCTTTAACAGTACCTTATGGCTCTCGATATAGCTTTATTTGAGACTAAACCTCGCCCCCCTTTTGCCTAATGTCTAAACGTTTATGCGATTTTATCATTTTCATCTTTTGGGGATTCTACTGTTATCTTTCCCTTGACTTCTTCCATAGTTTCACCTTCTATAGTTCCACCACTCTTAACGTAACATTATTGTCCGCGCTTATCTTTTGATCTTGATGATTGTCACTTGGAGCCAAGGTTCTTTGCCTATTGTGGACTTGTTTCCCCAAAAGAGTTCTCGTATTGCTATTCAAGGATGTATTTGCTCTACTTGTAACCCTATTCCTAATCATACTTGTCTGAGTTATTATTGCGTGTCACCATCTCATTATGCCTTTGTATTATTTGTATCATCCTGTTTTTCCAAAGGTTATAGATGAAGATCTTGGGCAACATACTTTGATCGAGGAGATGTTTGCGTTACACACTATTTATACTTTGAGGCGTGTTCCTCTACCTTGGAAACAATATACTAATGATTGTTTGGTGGGTATACATTTTGGCTCTGATGGGAAAATTGATCGACTAAAGGCATGCTTGATTGCCAAGGATTATATATAGATTTTTGAACTTGATACTGATGCATTTTCTCTAGCGACTAAAATTACTTTAGTCGGTTTTTTCTCTCTATGACTAATGTTCGTCATTTACCTCTTCACCAGTTGGATAATAAAATATATTTTTTGAAGGGATTTAGAAGTTGAAGTATGTACACAGTAAATGCTCGGTTTGTTGCTAGGAGGGGTTAAAATATATGGTGTTGCTGGTTACTACGATCAATTTATGGCCTGAGATAGTCCCCACGAGCATGATTTTGTAAATTCAACACATTTATTGACTTTGAGGGAAACTAATTATTCGATGTGCTATCATCATCCTATGTTCATGTATATAATGGTTTATGTTAAAGATATAATAATGATAAGGTGTTGCTGGTGTTGCTGGTTACTACGATCAATTTATGGCCTGAGATAGTCCTCAATCTAGATTCTATTGTCATTTCAAAAAGGAAGTATGTCCTCGATTTTCCTAAGAAGACATGAATGGCATATTGTAGGCCTACTGATACACAGATGGGTTCGAGTGTTAACCTTTTCCAGTTCATGGGAAGCCTCTCAGTTATCCTGGAAGATATAAGAGATTAGTTGGGCTAGTTAAATTATTTTACTGTGATCTGATCTGATATTGCTTTCTCAGTAAGTGTCATTAGTCAATTTCGGGATTTGATAGTTATTGGATGCGGTGATTCCTATTCAATGTAGAAATCTCCAAGGAAATGAAAACATTATGAGGACCGATGGCATGACAAGTGCACATTAGGCAGGGGAGCCTCTCTGTCATCCTGAAAGATTAAGCTTTAGTGGTAAGAGTTACATGATACTTGTGTTGGTGGGAGGTAGCATGTTCACAGTGGCATAGTCAAGATACGCGCAAGCTGGCTTGGACACCATTGCTGTACCAAAGAAATAGTTGCAAGATCGAATGGAAAAACAAAATATCAGGACGTGATAGTGTCAATCTGATTATTTGGTTTTTAGATCAAGCAGATCGTGAAAGAGTTTTAATTTGGAGAGATTAGTGAAATGGAACTTGTATGTGATAAGTAGGTTGGCTTCATTATTGAACTAAACCCAGTGTTTTATGAGAGGACCAAACATATAGAAATTGATGTCAGAAAGATACTCCACAAAGTTCTTGAAGTGAAATATCAACTTGTAGATATATTCACCGAGTACCTCGCTGGTCCCATAACAAATTTATATAAGTAGCAAGTTTTGTACTTAAGACTTCTATGCACTAGCTTGAAAGGTGAGTGCTACGAATATTGTAACATTGTGTATAAATTAGGAACAAATGGATATAATTCGATGTGATTACGTAACCTATGATATCCTTCCTTTTCGAGACTTGTACACTCCACTCTATGCAGTTGGCTGAGAGAATAGTCAACCCGAGCTTTCTCCTCCTTGTTCCATTCTCTTACACTCTTCACTAGTTCACTTACCTAATTACTAGCATATCTTTCTTTCGCAAGAAGAGCACAAATCAAAATTGTGTAAGAATCATTAATTTATGGATTTGTATATCCTATTGTTTCTTTATCTTTGCCTTGTCCATCCTACTCATCTGGTTGGCTGATATTTCCATTTTTCATTCATGTGATCAGGCTCATTGAAAGATCAATATCTGAACCGTATGACCTTGTTCGCAAGATGCAACTTTTGGGTTTACTTCCTGGAGTCGTCTCTGATTCTATGGAAGTGGCAAATTCGTCAAGCAGTAGATCTTTTATCAATCTTCCAAAAGAGCTTTTTGAGATGCTTTCTTCTGTTGGACCTCATCTTTATCGAGATACATTGTTGCTACAGAAGGTTTGGCGCCCCTGAAGTTGTGTGTATTTACCAGGACTCTAATACAAGTATTTGATACATTTCCTAACATTGGCTTTTCTTATTCGTGATAATCAGGTATGCAGAGTGTTAAGAGGTTATTACATTTGTGCACATCAGCTTGTCGCTAGTGGTGTGGCAGGTTTTATCTCCCAAACTGTTACAATTGGAGATCAAACTCCTCGTATACACCTGAAGGATGCTAGGTCAAGAATTGAAGAAGCATTAGGAGGATGCTTGCTTCCTTCCTTACAGTTGATACCAGCAAATCCTGCAGTTGGACTAGAGATCTGGGAACTAATGAATCTCCTTCCGTATGAGGTTGGTTTAAGGTTTTAATCTTCATGTTACAGCCTTCACTGCTATTTGATCTGATAGAAAAGTACTTGCTCAGGCACGTTATCGTTTATATGGTGAATGGGAGAAAGATGATGAGCAATTTCCTATGCTTTTGGCGGCAAGGCAAACAGCAAAGGTGTTATTCTGCTTTCTAGAAATAAAGCTTTTTGTTTTTGTTGTCATGTTGATGTGTTAATTGCAATATCACTTTGTGTGACAGTTGGACACTAGGAGGATCCTGAAGCGCCTTGCAAAAGAAAATCTAAAGCAGCTCGGTCGAATGGTTGCCAAACTTGCTCATGCTAATCCAATGACAGTATTGCGAACAATCGTTCATCAGGTATCATTTAATTGGAGCCTATCAGCCTATGTTTTTCAAGTCCTGCAACATTTTGGGTTGTGACGTGCAAGATGTAACTTGCAATTCATCTGTACAGATTGAGGCTTACAGGGATATGATTACACCTGTTGTAGACGCTTTTAAGTATCTGACTCAGGTTAGTAGACACTTTTAAGTATCTGACTCAGGTCCAGGCATTGTTTCTTCTCACATTTCTGCTTCTACTTTTCTTTTTGAATTTCACTCGTGTGCTTGGTGGAATGTCTTCGACCTGTTATAAAATCTTAATGTAATGATAAGCAGTATGTGAATGGGTTGGTTTGTGTCAGCGTACATTCTGGATACTGGAAATAAGTTGCAAAGTCATTAGTGGGACATTGGTATAAACATATTAGGGAGAAAAGGACTCAGATGTTTGCTTGATTTGTAGCCTGCTAAGAATTGGGATCTTGAAAATAGCCTTCCCTTACTGATACAGTGTAATGTTTAAAACATTAGCATTATCAATAATTTCTTCATATCCAGAAGTTGTATAATTCACTGGAAAGGAGAGCTTCTTATTGCATGGAAATGTTGATATTTTCCTTTAAGATAATGCAGAGTAGATTTGTAAAGATCTTTTTCCCTTCTTTGATCGTGACTAGTGTGAAGATTTGCAAAGATCTTGTTTTCCCTTCATTGGTCGTAGGTTTTGTGATGCAACAATCCGTGGTATGTTGTGTGAGGATTTGTTCTTTGGAGTCTTGTCTGCATTTTCAATGTCATCCATTCTCTGTCTCCTAAATGATGAATTGCTGTGACTCATAAGATAAGCAAGGACGTGGTGAAATCACAAGTTGCTGTTGTTGGAACAATTGAAGATCAGCCAAGATTCGTCAATTCTTTTTCTTGTTTTTGGCCCAGCTTTTCCCCCAAATATCAGCCACTTTCTTGAAACTAACCCCTATTTTCTGATTTAGATATCCACCACAACAAGGATATCATAGCCTCAAAACCGCAAACAACAATAACAACAACTGTGCCTGCCTCAATCCCCAATAAGTTGGGGTTGACGAAATGAATCCTCTTTCTTTTTATTTCGCTCAAAAAAAAAAAAAAATAATAGTAAGAATAATAAAAATTATAGAAGTTCTCTACCAAGTCTAAGACCTATTCCCAACTAGTAGGTATCACCTATATGGGTTTTTCTCTTTCGTTGGGTCCTATCTTTAGCCAAGTCTTCGTTGATTACAAGGATTTGTAGGTCTTTCGAGACAACTTTCATCGATTTTAGGTCTACCTCGTCTTTTACACCTACCGACTTGTGAATCTGTAGGTCTACGTAGTACATGTCCAAACCATCTCCAGCGACCTTCTCTCATTTTATCCTCAATATGTGCTACTTGCACCTTCCGGCAAATTGGTCATGTTTAATCTTATCTAATCTAGTGTGACCGCAAATCCATCTTAGCATTCACATTCTTTAAAATAGCACATATTACGAATGTCCTATTTGGTGGTTGTGTTGCTTGAGGTTGAAATAAAGATAGAAAAACTCGTCTGGAATCTATTACTCCTGCCATTCCAATTTATATGATGGATTTTATTTTAATCTGTCCTAAAAGGAACGACATATTTCTATATTTAGAAATAATTTCACTTCAAACTTCCCATTTTGCCCTTAACGAGATGAATTATAGCTACACAAATGTCTATTGTTTGTTTTCGACCACAAGTTTCAAAAGTCTCTCCTTTCTTAAACTCTTGGAGTAACAGACGAGCAACACATCAGAAAACCTCCAGAATGAAAACCTATAAAGTGACTTGTGAATTGACAGTCCTAGTCATGAAGTGAGACTTCTGGATACTTGCTGAACTCAACATACTTCAACAAGATCATAATTTTAGGATAGTAATGTATATCCCAGTGACCTTTATTTTTCTTCTCTTGCTTTTTTCTTTTTGTCTTTTGGATGAGTAAAAAGGGCAGTCCGGTGCACTAAGCTTCCGCTATGCGCGGGGTTCGGGGAAGGGCTTGGACCATAATGGTCTAGTGTACGCACCCTTACCCTGCATTTCTTCAAGAGGCTGTTTCCACAGCTCAAACCTGTGACCTAAGCAGCAACTTTACCAGTTACGCCAAGGCTCCCCTTCAGAAATTAAATGAGTAATTTGGATGAGTAATTTTATTAAATGAATCCTATTAAAGAGGTAGTAAAAGCTTTCAGAAAACAATGGACTTGATTCCTTTTATATGCTTAAGCAATGTTAACTGTCTAACAAGCCCGTTACATTCTCTATTTCATTCATAATGTTCCTCTTACATGAAAGCATAAATGTTTCGAGAGCCTGCTTGAAGTCTGCCTAGCATCAACCCCTGGAGACCAACTATATTTTAAAAAAATACCAATGTCTGCCATGAACGTTGAGTTCAACATCACATTATTAATTGGTTCTATGGAATCATAACCTAAAAAAAGTTTGTACTACCAAGTATGTAACATCTTTATAAGTTGTCTTGAATAAAGCATGTTCCATGCATAATCCATACAATGTAACCTACTCTGGTGGTGCTTTGGTTTTCCAAATCAATTTCAATTGGCTGTCTTCACCTTTTTGAAGAACCTCGATAATAGGTTTAACGTGAATTTGCCATCTCTGTTGTCAGTTCAAATTATTTAACTCTAAGATTTCAAGCACTCATTGACTCCTTTTCCTGAAGCAAAGAATTAACATTTCCTACTTTCCAATCATTAAAGTTCCTGTTGAACTGTAAGTGCCGATTTCGGATCTGCCATCTGAAATCTTAAATTCTTTCTCAATAAATCTAAACTGCTTAGAAACAATTCTTTCGAATTAGCACTGTTGAGAAATGGACCTTGGGCCAAACTCAATCCTAAAAGCTAACCCATGAGGTAACGATTGCCCAATCATATAAAGAGGCGGATAGTCCACTTGGTTTTCGATCAACCCTTACTTCAATCTCTATCTATGCATGCCACCTTTCCTTAAGTGAGGGGTTGATGATAAAATAGAATCTTGGGTCACGAACATTGATTCGATTGAGGATGAAGAAAGAGATTTCCTGGTTCGAGTTCTCCACCGTAATTACAGAAAATAGGAGCTCTAATTATGGAAGAAGGAACTGAGAAGAAGGTATCAACAACAAGTGAATTTATTACGGGGCAGCTCATGATGTTCATATCGATCTGTTATGCGCTTATGCATCTAGCATTAGGTAAACCTCATACAGTAACTGTGCTAGCTCTATTTGCGCATTCTTTGTTTTTTGTGTCGACATGTCAGCGATTCTTGTTTCCACAACACAATAGATTTCGACAGTTGCTTGCAAGGTCGGGAGGGGAAAGGTTATTGAGAAGGGGACATGTGATCAAAATTTTTTCTCCTTTTTAACTGATCCACCGCGTGTCACGTTGCTCTATCCATAGAGGAAGAAGCCGTATGTTCAAGTCTAAAATCTTTCTTACCAATTGTGTAGTCAAGCTTGAGTGTCTCCCTTTTTTTATGATCCACCCACCGATGTGGGACTCAAAAAGTATGTCCACCTCAGTCTTATCTTTCTTCCATTGCCAACTTCAACCTTAGTATGCCTAAGACCTCATCCCAAAGGTTTCTAGTTGAATTCCATACTGCTACTCCGTGTGGGTGGTCATTGGTTAGTGCACTCGTGATTTTCTTCCCACACTATATATTTGTGCCATTTCTACACTTGAGTTTCTCTTTCATAATATCTCCACTGCCCCTTCAATAAGAAGCAAGCTTTCATTGTAAAGCTTTAAGTTCTTCACTCGTTCCTCATCCCTTTTTATCTTTCATAACTGTGCTCCGTATTAGCAAGTGTATTTTCTTCTTCTCGGTGTTGCGTGCACTGAGAAAAACATTTATTAATTTATTGAGCCATTTCTCCATAATTGGTGGAATGGAGATTAAGGACATCATATAGCAATAGGTAGGAGTACCATCCAGTACACTGTTCCCAGAGTTTAATCTACCCCTATATGACAAATATGGCTTCTTCGTTGGTCCCTGTTACCTTTCACACTTCTCAATGATATTGTCATATTCCACTGTCCTGTATGGCACCCAAGGGCAAAGCCAGATATACTTTAGGGAAGTTCTCGTGATTGCACCATAAAATCTCAGCCAAATCCTGTATAATATGGTCCTCAGTAACCGAGAACAAGCTACTTTTATTTAAAATTATGTGTAAGCCATAAACTGTCTGAAATGCAAGTATTATCTCTTTTAAATGTAACGTCTAATCTTGTCAGCTTCACAAGGATTGACCAACCTTGTGAAACACATCACCTTGTGGGGAGAATTTGTTTTCTAAATTTGTCTCCAAGGTCAAAAACTACCTTGAAACCAGCAAAATTCAAAGAAGCATAGCAATATTTCACTGTGAATGTCCACTACTGTAAGATTTCCAAATCAACCTGTCCTGACTTTGGAACACAGATTCTAAAGCTAGAAGAAAATCAGCAGATCGGCCTATCTCCCAATCATTTACGTGCACCACTTAAAATATATCTCTTCTGTCCTCAATTATGCAGTCTTTTAACCATATAAATTATGTTACTTCCGCTATCATCAAACTAAAGGTCTCCATCGCCAACAGGGATAAGAAAAGTGAAATTGGGTCACTTGCCTCAATCTCCTTTATTGGGAGAAGAATCCCTATGTTGATCCATTGATTATTACGTATAATTTTATAGCGGCTCACTTATCTCACTTCTTTATGGAGAGAAGACCCTATTGTGATTTGGTATTGGGGTACATGTCTTGTTCCATTGAATCAACCTTTCCCTTAATCCTAGTTCTTTCAGTGATCTTCAGCAAGAAGGCACATACACATGATCATAGGATTTCTCCTCTTTCTCCTAATCAACCTTCCTCAAGATCAAACTGGAGATTATCTTCTCAAGATCTTCGCCCTTTCAGATAGGACTTCATCTATGATCTTATGTATATTTCTCGAATGACTGATTGGTCAAAACTTTAATTTCCAATATCTATCTTCTTCTGAGGTAGGGGGTTTAATGCTGCATTGAAACTTGATGTTGAAAATGAGTGTTGCATTAAAATTTTTTGAAGGTACCCTTAGTGTAAAAATGCTCTTAATTATATCTCTTACAAAATATGCAAACCCTATTGAAATAATGCTATACTGACCCATCTGGTCCAGGCGACTAAGCTCCTGGAAAACAACTTTAATCACTAGATCCCATCCCTCCGCTTTTAATAGCATTTGCAACCCTTCCTCTGATAAAGTTGTAAAAATTTACTGGCAGAGCAACTTGGTCTCCATTTTTCTCCCTCTTTGAACAGATTTTCATGAAGCTTAAAGATGTGTCTCTTGATAACTTCAGTGTCTTGAATCAGATTCCCTCCAGCTATCAGCTTAATATTCTTAGAGCTGCTATGTGCATTGGACATAACCTGAAACAACTTGGTTTTTGTTTCACCTTGTTGTATTAAAAAATATCTTGATTTTTGCCTCTATGATATTTTTCTCTTTATGCAAAAGCAAAAACATTTTGTTGTATTCACAAACATCTTGTCTTTTGCCTTGATGTAGAGATGTCAAAATGGGCTTGGCTGAATCCAACACTCTATTTGGGTTAGGTTGGCTCGCATTTTTCTAGCCCATTTGAAACTGTGGCATTTCATCCCAGCTCTTGTTTGCTTGTCAGCCTCATGGTGCTGTTTGGGTTGGCCCGTGTGCCTGAACATTAAAAATAAAAATAGAAAAGTTAGAAAACCCTTCAATTTTTATTATTTAAAAAGAAAAGGACAACAGAATAACAACGTAAGGAACCCTAACCAAAAAAGCATTTCTTAACTAGAACTTTTCCAGACCTTTGCTTCAAATTACAATTACCTCCCCCCTCTGCCCTATTTTATGACAATTTTTCCTTTTTTGTTTGTACCAAAAGGGATGACACCTCCCATTTTATGAAATTATTTAATATTTGTATCCCCATTTTACGCTTAATGATATGACTTGACGGGATCTACTTTATATAAATGTTTATTGTTGTATAAGGAGAGAGAAAATGATAAGACACTCTCATCACCATTCATTGAAAAGAATAATTTTAGTACTTTGCATGTATTTGGATTATTATATGTCAAAAGTCTAGTTCAATTTCTTACATTTTGTGTTTAGTCAAATTCCTTCACGTAAAATGGGGACGTAGGGAGTAACTTTCAAAGATAGTTCAATATAACCACAAAAATCTTCTGATCTTCTCGACGTAAGTAGCTTTGGTAGTCATAGATCTCTTTTTAAGAGACTGCAGGCGGAAATTTTGGAGGATAAGAGAAGTGGAATTCTGTTTAGTAATCCACAAAAATTATAGCCACTTCGACACCCTCCCAGAATCCCCCCCCTCTCTCTCTCTATCTCTCTCTCTATCTCTCTCTCCAGTCTTTTATAATTTTCTCAAGAATCAAGTCATTTAAAGGGAAGGAGAACTCAAGGTTAATGCAACTGTAGGACAAAACCAAGTGAACCCTTTTCTTTGTCACCGATTATGGAGCACAAAGATAATGAAAAGTGAAACAATTTAGCAAACTCGTCTGCTTGTTTGTTCTGTTTCCTTAGTGTTTATATTAAGCTACAAGATTGACAACATATAAATTTTAAGACATCACTTTACCAAATAGGAGAAAAATAGAGGCACCATGATATGGATGAGGGAACCTTGCTTGAAATAATTCAGAATAATGAGCAAATACTTTGGGTTTCTCTTCATACATATCGAAATACACGACTGTATTTAACTATAGATATGTCCTTTTAATCAGCCTTAAGGAGAATTCCATCGTTTAGGAGAGCAGACATTAACTTTTGATTGGTAACAATTGTGTCTTTAGGAGAGCAGCCTATTGGTTAGCCCATGGCCTGCGTAAGGCTGGGTTGGGCTAGTATTTTAAAGCTGCTTCAAATGATGGGTTGATGGGTTGGGCTGATAAAATGTATAGTCACGTGGGCAGGGCTGGCCTGGCCAGGCCCATTTTGACGGCTCTACCTCCGGCAAAATTTTTGTTCCTTTGTGATTTCATCCAGCTCTTTGTGCTATGTATCTCTGATTAATAACTCATTTGCAGTCTTGCAGAGTACTTCCTTCCGAGTCATGATGGTCCATTTCTTCAATATATATCGTTATCATTGCTTTCCATTCTTCTTGCGTAAAGTTTGCAGTTCCATTTTTGATATCATTTTCCATCATCTTCAATTACTTTGCTAGCACTACAACTGGTTTGCATTGGACCTAATAGGATGTCCACCAAATCTTAAATGACTCCACAACGTTCTAGCCATGTATTTACAAATTTGAAGTAAGATTTGACGTCAGTCAAGAAAAAGTCACCACATTCTAACACGATTGGCATTGGTGTGAAGAATTCTTGGTAATACTAGCTTTAACAGACCAACAGTCATTGCATTAGATTGAGACCATAAATCTTTTATTCTTGTTTGCAGAGAAAATGCTGGTGCTTTCAGACTGCATCTTCTTCCATGTAGTGGGTAATCTATCATTAGTAGCTCCTGAGCGACTTTTGAAAAATCCCTCCATTGATGTGGATGCTCTTACCACTTCTCCAATAAATCTTACCATGTTAAATCTCCACCAAATGGTGTATTCCAAAGGCCTCTCATGGCTGCTAATTTATCCCGTAGTTCTTTCATTTCCTTCCTCTACTAGAGGGACCATAAATTTCTGTTAACATCCAGTTGAAATCAGGGTTTATTTCCACTAAAAGATTCTCAACTAATGGCATCCCTTTTCTTTTGATAAGTACCGAAGCACAATTCCATTAATTTCTTTTGCAGTTCTATTCTTCATTTGTCCTATATAACTATGATTCCTCTGGTTAGTTGTGCTCCCAATACTGTCCATTCTGCCACCTTTTACCATATATCTGTTTACAAAGTCATAAGTAAAAATTGAACCTTTCCTTCTTGGAGATCGATCTCCATTTTCTACAACATCTTGGCGACTCTCTTCTATGTTTGGCGACTCTCTTCTATCTTCTCTGTTAATCCCTTATAACCAAGTGTCTACTATTATGCTGTAACATTTTTGCCGGTAGTTGCTTTAGACTCTCAACTCTAATGTAAATAATCGAGAAACATCGGTAGCTATAGTGGTGAAAGAAGATAATTCTGTTATAAGCTAGTGCCTTTCTTGATTTATGCACCGGGGACATCTTTAGCTCCAAATTTGTTCCTTTTTAAAAAAAGTAAGTTTATTCATCAGTGGTAAGATGTACAACATCAGTGGACCACTACTCTTTTGGACGAAGTAAGGGAATTCATTAAAAAGCATGCAGAAGATGAAAGCAAAAGATTACAAGAAAGTGTGCCTGCTCATATACAAAAAACTAGTCCATCAGTAAGGAGCTGATACAATCCAAAAATTGAACACAGCTAGTTACATGGGCCTGATTAAGCCAGCTAAACAAGTTCAGTGCAAGCATTTTGCTTTGAGTGCATGAGTAGGAGTTGAGATCCCATAAAAACATCTATGATTCTGTTCATTCCAGATGCACCAAAAACAGCAGCAGGTGGCATTGCCCAAATTCGTTTGATGGCTTACCAACTCTCCATGAACACCGGCTTTCATATGCTTCCTTGATGTTATTAGGCTTGACGCAGGCTAGTCCAAAATTAGAGGAGAACTTGTTCCAAATATCATATGCTACTATACCAAGCAAAAAGAAGTCTTAACAATTCATTGTTTATATACTCCTTCTGCTGAGGTTGTCTTGAGTTAGCCATCAGCTAAAGCAAATCACTTTAGTAGGCAATTTTCTTCTCCAGATTAATTTTCATGGCCAGTGGTCTATCAATCATACTTGGAGCAGAGATGTGCATATGCTTTCGTTGCAATAAATGCCCCGTTGTTAGAATCCTCTTATTTCGATTTATCCTTCAACTGAGGGTTGACAGTTTTCCCTGCTAGGTTAGCTAACAACTCCATTCGGTCATTCCTCTACCAATCCTGAATGTCTCTTCTGAATTGTGGATCTCAAGAGCCATTCTGCCACCACTGTTCTACAGGAGACTCTTGATTGCTTGCCAATTGATACTAGTTTGGGTATTCATCTTTTAGTGCCATTGTTCTCAGCCGCTTATCTTTCCAAAACTTGATGTGTATTCCACTCCCTAACTTGAGCCTTGAGTTAAGTTGGAACTCTTCCCACAACCTAGATATATGCTTCCAGAGGCCTATAGCATGGGATGATCTGCTATGTGCTGTGCACCAGTTGCTTCTCATATCATATATCACTCCTCTCCACAATCTAAGATTCTCCATATGATACTTCCAATGCTACTCTTATTGTGTAATGCCAAATCTTTAACACCCAGTCCTCCATGCTTCTTTGGTAAGATAAGTTTTGGCTAATTAACCGAGTGAAATTTATGACTTTGATTGTTGCCTTCCCATAAGCATGATCATCTAATTTGTTCTAGTCTCTTCTGCGCTTTAACTGGTAGTGGGAATAAGGACATGAAGTATGTAAGAATATTATCTAGCCCATTGTTAATGAGTGTTAATCTACCCCTTATGCAGGTATTGTATTTTCCAAGAAACCAATCTCTTTTTTTGACCTTCTCAATAACCCCATTCCAATTTCTTGTGATTTATACGTAGCTCCTAGTGGGAGGCCTAGGTGTGTTGCGGGAAAGTTCCAACATTACAACACATTATATCAGATAGCTCCTTAAATCAGAAACATCATTGACTAGGTAGATCTTTTTGACAGGCTCATATATAATGTTGATATGGCTTCAGAAATCATAAGTGTAAGATTCAGGTACATCAGTTGTGATATCTTAGCCCCACATAATATGAGGGTGTCATTTGCATAAAGAAGATGCGAGATTGAGGGGGGGGGGGGAATAAAAGGACGTATATGCCCCTGGGTTAATGAACCGGTCCCGGAAAAGAAATTTGACCCGATTTAATAACCTTTATGGTCAACAAGGAAATAGACCGACTCATCCTTTTGTTTCGAACCTATTTATGGGGATTTGACGTCAATAGAGCCTCCAAAAAACATCCCTCGGTGTCGGATTCAGGTCAAAAGATGACGGGAAACAAGGGTTTTCAGGCTACATGAGGGTTTGGATCAAGACATGCCTCATAAGATGGCCATAGTTAAATATAAAAACTCTTGTCCAGTTTATTAACTTTGATCATATTCCCAATCACTTCTACTGCTGGCTCCCCTGACATTGGCTGCATCAATATACGATTTCATCGAAGTGGTGAAATGTTGATTATGACATGGGGCTTATCCAGGAACTGCAGAATTTTTCTGCAATTTCTCTCCAACCGGAGTTGTAGCCTGTTTTCGGGGTAATAATCACAGACTTTCTGTCAGCACCTCATGCTTTAATCCACATGAACCGCCCATAGCAATTATAATTCTGATACACCCTATAGCCACCAATCCCCAATGAGGCTTGTTGGAGTTGTTCACAGACCCTTATGAGATTCGCTTAATCAATCTTCAGTCTGCTCGTAAAGCATCAGCTTTTCTCTATAAAAAGATACCATGGATTGGCTTTCTCGCTAGTGTCTATGAGCTCAAAAGATTTCTCTTAGAGAAGTTTTCTGGCCATAGTTAAATATAAAAATCCGAGATGGCCATCGAAAAGGGGTAAAGAGAGAAAAGGGTTTTTCACTTTTCCAAAGACCTTTTAAGAGAGAAATACGAATGCATCATTTATCAGTGAACCACTACATTTTAACACATCAAGGAGTCGATGAAGGCCATGATAGAATTAACATTATTTACGTAGTTCATTTTACACTAAGAGCCAAAATTTGAGAGCTCTAAATTTACCATACTGATCCATGTGTTCCTTCAAAGAGTCTGTGAATGTGTTCCATGCGGAGATTGTCTTCCAAAGCGTTTCAAAGACTTCTTCAGTCTTCTCCTTAGCCAGCTTTTGCACCCACCTCACTGTATTGGCATAGCCAACTGCATATCGGACAGGTTCAAAAACAAGTTCGAGATATGGCATTCGAACTTTGGAGCAAAAAGAAATGCTATGCCCACACCAAATATTACACAAATAACAGCAGTTGCACTGACTATATCTTTTGTGTAAATTGTTTGGATCAAGACATGCCTCATAAGCTGCTACCCAAAAAAAGCAAGCTATTTTTCAAGGAGCTTTACTTCTCCAAATTATTTCCAAAACTATTGCAGCCCCATGCGCTTGCGTGGAGGAAGATATTGTAGCTTGATTCGAGTGAAGGCCTGCCAGTTTGCGAACTTTCCATATAATAGTGTCAGGTTTTATTAGTTCTTCACTCCTTTGATTTTTTGTTTTTCTAAAGAATTGGATTATACTCCCTAACTCCTACTCATGGAAATTCCTTCTGAACCTTGTGATGTTAAGGTCCCTAATTTTGGATCGAGTCGGTGGACGATTAACAGGAAAGTCAGGTCCAACACGAAGGTCTAAGCCCTTGTTCTCTTTCCTAGACATGCCTATGATTGCTGGATTTGCAATTCAATCAGGGAATTACATACTTGGGAACTTGTTTGAGAAAAGTTCCAAATCTCTGTGACTTGAAGATATTCAACCTGCTTTTATTGATAAGCGTCAACTCTCTTAAATAGAGGTTACATAGCAAGAGTCCTAACAAATAAGAAATAGCAAGAGTCCTAACTCAGAAAAGAGTCCTAATTAAAAGAAATAACAAGAGTCCTAAATCAATAAGGGAAGTTTTATTCAAAGCTGACAAAATAATTCAAAAAATATCAATCATTATCTATCCTATTAATTCTTGCATCTAGTATATTGTCTGCCAACAAACGCATCCATAACTTGTGACCCTTGGATTTTACTTCTTGTTTTGGTTATTGCTGCCTCCTGGTTAATTACAATGCTATATAAATGTGGAAATGTATCTTCCAATGGGGATTGATCTAGCCAACCTTCAAGAAAGAATCTTTTATGTTTTAACATTTTCCTCCTCCAATTGCACTAAGTTTGGGTGCTCATCCCAGAGATACCTTACGTTTACATATTGCCGAAAGTTGTGCAGAAGTTACAAAATTTGTGTACACCATTCACCATGCATCCCATATTTTGCCTTGACTAGCTCTTTGCTGGTGAAACTTCATACCTAGGTTTACACTCTTACTATCACTTGTTTTTTGTTTTGCTCTCTCTATTCTCGTTTTCTGTTAAAATTGTCCGTGAAAGATATACTTAGTGTGTCAGAGTGCATCATGAATTGATATACTTGATATTTATTTGATTTGTTTGTACTTTATCTTATTGATTTTGTTTTTTAAGCAGCTGGAGTATGATATTTTGGAATATGTTGTTATTGAACGGTTGGCGCAAAGTGGGAGAGAGAAGCTGAAAGATGACGGCCTTAATTTGTGCGATTGGCTTCAGTCTTTGGCATCATTTTGGGGTCACCTGTATGTATAGTTTCTTCTTGCTGGTTTGAATTATCTCCCTAGTTTGAACATATTCTGTTGCATATGATGTTACTGCTTACTGTTGTACTTCCTTAAGGAACCAAGAATATGTGACTTTTGGGGATCTTTTGCAAGTGCTACACCCTTGATGAAGTGGTTGCGGTTTTGCATAATATATACATATATAATGTAGTAAATATTTTTGTATGTAGACCTTTTTGTAAATTAAGATTTTGTCGTTTTTGCCTCCGGAAATGGTTGAGGGGAATGATCTTTGTTACTGACCAATGCTAGGCAAGCATAGTTCTATATTTTTTAATAGATATTCCATTTACTGTAATTCTATTGCACATTCTGGTTTTACAGAAAATATTGTTCTTCCTGTGGCACGTTGCCCAGCTTCTAGTTGCAGATTAACATCTGAAAAAGCTGGGGAGATCTTCTTTGATGGCTTAGTTGACAAGTTCGTCATCTTCAGCCTAACATTCAGCTGTGAAAAGAATGGGAAATAGGAATATAAAAAAGGAGAGATGGTACAGAATTTTCGTATCACATTCTTCCCATTTCGTGTGTAGCTCAGGGTCTCCGATTTGAATAGAATCAATTGGGCAGTCAAAAACACTATCTTCTTTTGAAGTTTGCAGCTATCTAAAAAGAGAAGCCTGAGATGTTCTTTAAGTGGAGATACAATTTGTCTAATACTTAAAGATTAGCTAATGGAAATGTTTGAACAGTACAGAAGTATTCTGAAATGTTAGATGAGCAATTGGTTAGTTTTCCTGCCTGCCTAATTTGCTATGTCGAAGTGCTGTGGTTCTTAGATATTCCAGACTAAGGTTGGTTGTACAACAAAATCATGTGGTAGATCTGAGAACATGGCCTGTTGGAGGTGTAAGAGCAAGAGTTGGATCGCGTCCGATTTATATGATAATCATAATGATGGCCAGCATCCTTTGGACAATCTTTAGATTTATTGATGATGAATCTTTACTTGATAAGGAAGAGCTGTGTTGACTAGTATGTTGTTTTCAGCATTCCTCCTTTTCTGAAGATACTTCAGGAGTTACACCTGCTTTTCTCCTATGGAAGGATAATGAGACATTAAAAGGAATGCAAAATTTATCTGTTAACTTGGTTTCTTGAATACAGCAAGTGAGGGGTTTTGTGGTTGGATGGAAATAATTCAATTTGCTTGTGAGAGGGAGAATGCCAGATTATTTGGTGGTGATTGTTTACTTGGTTCGTCTGGCAATGTTTTTCTTAGTATCGCTCATTAGATGCAATCCTGTGCTTGGTCTTCCACTGCTGCATTTTGTGGGAATGGCATGTCTTGGAAACTGCTGCTTCATCTACTCCTCAGCAGGAGCTGTATAGAGTAATTATTCACTCTTTCTCGGGGAGTTATCTCTGGGTAGAATATTTTCTTTGTTGGATTCCCAGAGCTCATGATTTACCAATTCTGCACAAAACATGAGCAAGAAGTTTTTCATTGGATACATGATCAAGCCTTTTATGTTTTTTATTTTATTTTTGGTCATGTGCAATAGTTGTGTAAAGAGGAAATTTATAAAATTGCTTCTATTGAACGTATGGGTATCTGAAGCACCAAAATTGCTTAAGACTATCTGAGGCACCAAAATAATTTAAGACCGACTCCATTCTGCAACTTTCCAGAAAGAAAGAGGTGTTTCAGGAAAGAAGCACAAGTAATTTTTTTCCGGTTCACTTCATTTGTTCTCCTCTTTTGGGTGGTTTTTTCTTTTAATTTTTTTTTTTGGGG
>MCJB01021258.1:67839-88476 GCA_002018475.1 Nicotiana obtusifolia
GGGGGGGGTTTCATATCTCTGAACTGCTTTTCTTCTCTTCCCACTGATATCAATTTACAAAACTCATTAAAAGCTGTCTTCATTAGTTCATAGAATTTCTCTCTCTCTCTCTCTATATATATATATATTTTTTTGGTAATTTGCATTTATTTCTGTTGCAGAACCTGTTTATTCTTGCTAATAGTGTATTTGCTGCTATGGCGCTTTGAATGTTCTGGATGCAACCACGAACTAACCCCTTTTATTTGAAAAGAAAGAGTTTTTTTTTTGTTTCTAATTGAGAAGAATATAAAGGGAGATTTAATTGCTCAACTATTTTGCTTCATCTTGATGGCGTCATCCAATTTGATCTGATAAATATGTATTGACGCATTAGCAATGCATGCTGAGGATTCTGGAGTGTATTTATCAGAACAAAGGTAAATTGGCAATTGGTTCCAAGTTCATTAGAAGGGAAATATAATACATACGTATCTATATCTATATCTATATTTGTATAAAACTATCAGACTATCAGGCGATGAATGTACATAAAATGTGAACACACACATGCACATACATATATATATATGTACACACACATTATACGTACATTTATATATGTGTGTGGTGTGCGCATAAAACTTTCAGGCAACATACTTGGTAGTAAAAATTATCACGGCTTAGAGAATCCTACTGCATCAATAACATAACTTAACTATTGCAATTGTATTACAAGAAGATAACAGGCTGTACAATTGAGATTTTTAGGATCAGGATACTTTGAGTATTCCTTCTTTTTTTCCTGGGGAGGGGGATGTGGACGGGAGGTTGTGTTAATGTTTGAGGTTTCCTTCTGAATTATGAGGTGCTTACTGTGCAGAGTCTTGGTATTCTGTTTCGAGCTTCTGTTTCAATCTCGTCTAATGGATCTTTTAAATTCCAGCATAAAAGAATCTTTTGTCACCATTGGATCCTTAGGAGAGTGATGCCATATAAAAATACTAATTAAAAAGTTCAGAAGAAATAAGTGTACTGCTAATGCTGAATTTAATTTTTGTTAGCAACGGGTGGGAGGGAAAAAAGCACGCAGAAGGTGAAAAACTGGCTATAGTATTGTGATACATTGTGAACTCTCGCTCTTAATAAAATGAGAGCAGCTAGCGTCAGCTTTAGACGGCTGCTATTTGTTTTCTGATCCTGGATTGTTACATCCACTAGCTTACTGCCAATACTTTGTGATCTGGTTCTGTGTCTTTGTGTGACAGAGCAGTGGGATTCTGCTTGATCTAAGAAAGTAGATAATCAGCATTCTGTTTTATCTCACTTTCAGAGTTCTTGAACTCCTTTGTGTCCAAATGTTAACAGAATCTCATTAACTTTGTGAGATCTTATTTTGACTATTGGACCGAATTTGCTTATAATATGCCAGCACTTGCCTTCTTTAGTGTCTATCTAGCTCAACCTCGCTTGTGTTTCAAGTTGAGATAGATTCTTTGATCACATGTCCATGCTTGGCAGTTGAAATGAAGTTATACCATTTTTGCAGAGGTTAGGCATTTTTCTGTGTACACTTATTTAGTATGACCATCTAATGTTTTAAGAGTGAGCGATGTCAACCTACCATGTTACATTCTCGCATAGTTTGAGTCTTAGTCATAATCGTTGGTAAATACTCCAGGTGTAAAAAGTACCCGTCAATGGAATTGAGGGGCCTTTTTCAGTATCTTGTTAATCAGTTGAAGAGAGGAAACGGTATTGAGCTTGTGTTCATGCAGGTACTTATTTTATTATTTTCATTTGTGGCACATGAATACTCTTTCGGCTGAAAACTCACCTTTTCTGGAGTTCCTTTGATTATCTGCAGGAGCTCATTCAGCAAATGGCTAATGTACACTATACAGAGAACATGACAGAGGAACAATTGGATGCCATGGCTGGAAGTGATACTCTACGCTATCAGGCCACCTCATTCGGAATAACCCGGAACAATAAGGTGCTTAAGAAACTGTCATTTTAGTTGCAGAAGTCTCCAGAATTTTATTCTTTGGAAATTGACCTGCAATGGCGCTGGAGCATGTCACTTTCAGATAAATGTTTTTGACATGATTGCTCCGGAAAGGTTTTCATTCCCGTGTTGATTTCCCTTTTGCATATGCAAGTACTAGTAGCGATGGAAATCTTTCTATGTTGGAGGGAACGTCCGATAATGTTATTGATTTTGATCATTCATCTGCAGTCTACATATTTTTTAACATGGAAGCTCCATCTTGCTATTTGTTTCCCTCCCTTTCTCTCTTTGTGATACAGGACTAGAAGGGAGAAGGGAGATATTGGAGAATGAGAGAGAAGAATAGGGAGAGAAGAGAGAAATAAAAAGAGAAAGAAAGCGAATAGCAGAATAAAGGAAACAAATAGATAGTAAGAAAGAGGGACTTTCAATATGAAATCAATTCGTATTATTCAATAGAAAGAGGGATTTCGATATCAAATCATTTTATATCATTTAAGTTTGCTCCAAACAAAATACAGTAAAGTCCTATTTATCGAAGAGGGACTTCTGTGCAATCTGAACTCCTAAAACAAAACAAACTATATGCGTAACTTGAATGAACAGACTACTTCAAAGTAGTATATAGAATATTATCGCTACTAAAGCATAAAACTAGATAAAGTTTATATCTAATACTCTTTCTGTCCTTGTTTTATGTGATACACTTCCCATTTTAGTCTGTCCCCGAAAAGAAAACACCTTTCTCTATTTGAAAAACTATTTAAACGCGAAAGAGTGTGAACTATAAAAGTTCCATCAATTAGTTGATTAAATATTAAATTAAAATATAAAGTAAAGGCTCCGGTATATAACTCGTCTTTATTGAAAAATCGAAGAAGAGCCCTTCACTAGAAGTAAGAAAGAACCTCCTAATAAACCGGGGTAGGACTGGTCAAATACGGAGTAATTCATCTTTGCGTAGATGAAGAATGGGCTACTTCCTCACAAAGAAGACTTTAATACCAAGAAAGATCCATCTGAAACATATTATTAGAATCCCAATTTTACCCTTAATGACATGACTTGTTTGGACCCACATACTAAAGAAACTTATTCTTTTAAGGAGAGAAAATGGAAAGACTTGTGAAACCCTCATCATCACAACAACAACAACGACAAACTCAGTGTAATCCCCCAAGTGGGGTCTGGTGAGGGTAGTGTGTACGCAGACCTTACCCCTACCTTATACGGGTAGAGAGGCTGTTTCCGGTAGACCCTCGATTTAAGGAATAATGAAACTAAAGCAACAGACAATTGCAACAACAAGGTAACAGGGTAACAGAAGTGAATAACACAACATGTACTAATAACAAACCAAGAATATAAGACAATATAACAATGGAACTAGTATACTGGCATGCAAACTCTCACCAACACTGATTTAATTTTTGGTAGTTTAGGCAATTTTGGTACTTTGGCAGTTAAGTCAAGAAGTCTCATGTCCAAAACATAGCGGAAATGAGGATGTTAAGATGGATGTGTGGGTATAACAAGAGAGATAAGATTAAGAATGTAAGTTATTAGAGACAAGGTGGGCGTGGTTCCTGTGGAAGACAAATTGGGGGAATCGAGGTTGAGATGGTTCGGGCATGTGAAGAGGAGAGACACCGGTGCCTGGTTAGGAGGTGTGAGAGGTTGACCATGGCGGGTCAGAGAAGCGGTAGACGGAGGCCTAAGAAGTACCGGGGAGAGGTGATTAGGCAGGAAATGACACTACTTTAGCTTATCGAGGACATGACCCTTGATAGGGAGGTGTGGTGGTCGAGTATTAGGATTATGGGTTGACAGGTAGTCGAGAGTTTTTCCTAGTCTCACCAGCAGTATTAGTACTAGTCTTAGTTTACTATTCCTAGTTCCTTGTTGGTACACGGTGTGTCATTCTTACCGGTAGCATTGACACTATTCTTGTAATTTCCTATTCCTAGATCTTTGTTATTGCATGGCTATTTGCTTTCGTTGTCATATTACATAGTTGTTGCTATATTTTGTTTGTTGCTCCCTTTTCTGTTCCTGAGTCGAGGGTCTACCGGAAACAGGCTCTCTACCCTCATAAGGTAGGGGTAAGGTCTGCGTACAAACTATTCTCCACAGACGCCAGTTGTGGAATTTCACAGGGTTTTTTTTGTTGTTGTTGCATATATTTAGCATTCCTTTATTTCTTGAACTTAGTACCCAATCAAACACCCGCACATAAAATGGGATGGAGGTAGTATAAAATTACTTTTTTTTTTTTTTTGGTTGCTATTAGATAAACCATAAATACTGTTGTGATCACAAGAAAAAGATAAACGTAAGTACTGTATTTACATCATTTTGTTGTTTTTCCCTACTTCAAACATTTACACAAGCATCACTTTTGCCACTTAATGGTTACAATGTCATTAAACAGCCTTGGGTACATGCATATCTATCAAACTGAACTCTGAGTAATTTGGCAATTAACTTTTCAAATTAGAATATTTCAAGCCTGAACTACCAGGGGAAGATTATTTTAGCTTAAAGTGTGTTTCTGAGATTGTATTTTTTTCTTTTGGAATGGTAAGTTCTGTTTTATGCCGAATCTTTGACATAAAGTATTGCAATTCATTTGGGATTCCTCTCGCACACTGGAATTGTGCCAGCTGCTGATCTCTAATCTGGCGTTTAGCATCCTAATTGACTTTGAGGACCTAACATGTGGCTCTCCTTGCAGGCATTGATTAAATCGACTAACAGGCTGAGGGATTCTTTGCTCCCAAAAGATGAACCAATGCTGGCAATTCCACTGTTGCTACTCATTGCTCAACATCGTTCTGTGTAAGCCTTTAACATTGTTGAATGTCTTAGAAAAATTCCAGACCAATAATGTGAAACTTGTATGCATGAAGAATATAGATATTTTCCAATGAAAATCAAGTCCAACTTCTCTCCCTGATTCCTAGTGGAAGGATGCTGGATATTCTGCATCTGGAAGGATGGTGTTGTCGCCTTCAAATCAAGGGTGTTGATGTTGTTTGTTTTTGGGCCCATTCAATTTTATTAGATATTCTATTGATCAAAATCCATTCAAGAGCCTGGAGCTACTTCTTGCACTTGAACTCAGATTCCTTTATTACTTGTCTAAGAAACTGTATCAATTGATTTCTCTTAATCATTTTGCATTTTGCTTTGCAGGGTAGTTATTAATGCGGAAGCTCCATACATTAAAATGGTCAGTGAACAGTTTGATAGGTGTCATGGAGCCCTTCTTCAGTATGTTGAATTTTTGTCTAGTGCCGTGACTCCAACAGCTTCCTATGCTCTTCTCGTTCCAGCTCTTGATGAGCTTGTACATGTGTATCATCTTGATCCCGAGGTTATCCCAGATTCTATGGATGTCTTCAACTTTTCTTGTGTTTCATGTAATCCTTCATTGAATAAATCTGTTGAAGTCTGGGGTCCGTCACATGAAACATTTAGATTTGAGAGGGAATTTCAAATTTATATAAATGTCAAAGGACATAACTATCACTCGAAAAGCCAAATAAAAGCCCCTGAGCTTTGGTTCAGTGCTAAGAGTGCAACACATGATGTGTGGGGTGGTGGAGGGGAGGGCTCATTATCCACGGAGTTCGAACTTGCTCTGGCTAGCTCTCGGGAATTTCTTGGTTATAGCAAAAAGCCAAAATAAGTCTTAAAATATTATTATCTAGTTTGTATTACAATCAAGGTCTCCTTTTATGTATATCCAAACAGGCGTTAAGAGGTTGATGACCTCCATTGCACTTTCAAGAGGCGCCTGCCCAAAGTCTGCTTACGTGGCAGAGTCTACATCTTAGTTTGTGGTGATGGGGAGCCTTAAAAAATTTGGCACCAAATCTTTTCATCCAAATGGTCCTTATAGGTTTTCCTTAGGTCTTCTCTATTCTAGTCTTTTCACAGCATCATAAGTAATATGCTTCAGTACTTCCTGTAACATTTGTGATGTTTTACCTCAGGTAGCATTTTTGATTTATCGGCCTGTTATGAGGCTCTTCAAGTGTCAGAGAAATTCAGATGTCTTTTGGCCTTCAGATAGTGATGAAGCAGTGAGGCCAGCAACTGCTGAAAAGGAGTCTGAAAGCTCAGATTTATCTGCCTACTTACTCCTTGATCTTGGTTCTTCTCGGAAACCTATTTTGTAATACTTTCTGACATCTTCTGCTCGAGTAGTTAGAGAATGTTCTTATATAAATATGACGCATCTACTTGTGTTCGTAGCACTTAACTTTCTTCTTCTTCTACTACTACTGTCTTTTTAGTATTATTTTATTCTGTTTGGCTGCTTATTCTAATCAGCCTTTCTTATCTTGCATGTAGATGGACAGATCTTCTTGATACCATCAAAACAATGTTGCCTTCAAAAGCCTGGAATAGCTTGTCCCCAGACTTGTATGCAACCTTCTGGGGTCTTACACTCTATGATCTTCATGTTCCTAGATCCCGTTACGAGTCTGAAATTGCTAAGCTGCATGCTGCTCTTAAAGCTCTGGAAGAACTTTCTGATAATTCAAGTTCTGCAATCACAAAAAGGAAAAAAGATAAAGAAAGAATTCAAGAGTCACTAGATCGGTTAAGTATGGAGCTTCAGAGGCATGAAGAACATGTTACATCTGTTCGTAGACGACTGACTCGTGAAAAGGATACATGGCTGAGTTCGTGTCCTGATACTTTAAAGATCAACATGGAGTTCCTTCAGCGGTGTATATTTCCACGCTGTACGTTCAGTATGCCAGACGCTGTGTATTGCGCCGTGTTTGTTAATACTCTTCATTCCCTTGGAACACCCTTCTTTAACACTGTGAACCACATAGACGTTTTGATATGTAAGACAATACAACCCATGATCTGTTGTTGCACCGAGTATGAAGTAGGTCGACTAGGAAGATTTTTGTATGAGACATTGAAGACTGCTTATTATTGGAAGGTACTCTTCGGTACATCTCTTGTGCAAGATACCTTCAGTGGATTGAAGTAGTAGTTTCACTGGCAGTTTCCAATAATTTGCCGTTTTACTAGCTACCATTTTTAACTTCTTTTTTCATTTTTAAATTGAAGGGTGATGAATCAATTTATGAACGTGAATGTGGAAATATGCCTGGATTTGCCGTCTATTACAGATATCCAAACAGCCAGCGTGTTACATATGGCCAATTTATTAAGGTTAGTCTGTGAAATTTCATAAACGTACAATGGGGGAGGCAGGAGTGCAGTTTGATCTTTTTGGGAAATAAACTAACCTCAATTCCTCGCTTCCCCTGATTGTAATAATTTGGAGAATTACTTCACTTGCAAAGATTTTCTCCTTAGGAGCATGTGTCAGCAATAGAAACTAGGGGTTCACTTGTTATAGGACTTGACCAAACAATTTGGATTATCATCCTAGTGTACATGTAAATTTGTGGTTGAATTTTACCTCACATCACTAATTTTCTCGAACGAATCTAGTCAAGGTGTTCTCTTTTGCATGAGGTGGTCCTTTTCTTTCTTGTCTCTAAGCTTATTCATTTGTTTAAAATTTTTTTACTAGGTTTATTTTATCTATTAGATTTTTTGTTACTTTCACCTTTGCCCTTACTGTGTGATACGGAAAGTTATGATTTGGTTTCTTTAATCCCACAAGTCAGTCATTTGTTTTTTAGTGGTAGATACTCTGTGTTTACCTTATAGTTGCAATTCTAGGTGCACTGGAAGTGGAGCCAAAGGATCACGAGGTTGCTCATACAGTGTCTGGAATCAACTGAGTACATGGAGATCAGAAATGCTCTTATTTTATTGACAAAGATCTCGAATGTCTTTCCAGTTACTCGGAAGAGTGGAATAAACCTTGAGAAGAGGGTATACCTGATTGAATGCAGGATTGTATCTTTAGAACTCTAAACCATCAAGCTTATACCTTTTCTTTTTTACTTCTTTGGTCTTGTTCTAGGTTGCCAAAATTAAATCTGATGAAAGAGAGGATCTCAAAGTATTGGCTACAGGGGTTGCTGCAGCTCTGGCTTCTAGAAAGGTATAACTAGGAATGAAGCCTAATTGTAGTTTTGAAGTGATTCTGAAATAGTGCCTTGTCTGACTACAACAATCAAAAACCATATGATATGGTTTTAAGAGTTTCTACTTCTGCAAGCTTGAGTTTTCTTTCCCTTTTGTTTCACCTAATGTTGTGGTTATTTTATTCTTTGTTATCATTTTTTTCCTCTTCCTGCGGAGGGCAGGATGGCATTGGCTGGTGAAAGCCTGACCTATAATATTACTCACTTCGTGCCAGTGTGTACCAAAAGATTAGCACCTTTTTATATTTAGAAACTATCCGTTTCTTGCAGTCGTATTTGCTCTTAGTGACATGCTCTTGTTAGGGGTTGATGTGACTTCATAATGATAAGGGTATGTGGTATTCTTCTTTTCTTGTTTAAAGTTTGCGTTCAGTAAAACAGCACCATACAAATTGAGACGGTGGGATTATTTATGTTTGAGGTTGAAGTTAGCCTGCATTTTAAAATGGTACTTCATGGACTTAATTAATTATTTTCTGCAATTTGTTTGCCTTCTTTTTTCCCAGCCATCATGGGTGACAGATGAAGAGTTTGGTATGGGTTACCTAGAACTAAAACCTGCGGCAACCCCCGCTTCTAAATCTTCAACTGTTAATTCAGTATCCATACCAAATGGGAGTGGCCCTTCTGTTTCTCAAGTTGAGCCTTCTGTTGGAAGAAGTGTGGCAGCAGGAAGAGTAGTTGATGGCAAGTTGGATAGGCTAGAGAGTTCTATGCCAAAACCTGACTTAGGTCAGGTAAAACTGAAATGTAGTCAATCAGTTAATGGACTGGATTTGCTATCTATGCCATCTGCTGCCCTGCACTCTGGTACTCCAAGTCAAAGACATGTAGATGAGTTTACAAGTAGGCCATTGGAAGAGAATACCATAAAAGCTGCTTCTAAGATGTCTGGCGAGCAGGAGGTATGTTCCCTACTGTATTGACCTGTCTAACACAATCTCATTAATGTTGATTTAGTAAACATCACATCTGGTGTGGACGTGTTTGGCAATTTGGATATAATTTGAATTGTTGTCAAATTGTGTGTAATCGATCATCTTCCTAGATAATAGAAAGATCCTGTCGTAGATTACATCTGAATGCAGTTGTGTTTCACTTTGCTGCATATTTCTGTATTATCGAACAGAAGCCAGCACTTATTATGTCACAATATCTTAATTAGAGAGCACCTTACAGAACCACTTCTGCTGATTAGCTATTGAACCTTGAGACTGAAAGCATTGTAAACCTTTCCTAGCTTAGTACCCTAAGCTTTGTTCCTTTCTGAATCTTTGTTCTTTAAAAAGCTTGTATCCTATTGGAGCTTGTATGTTTTTTTGTTGTTGGATGTGTTCTTTCACTTCTTCACTAATTCTGTGTCTGTTAGCTTGGCAGTTATTTCTGCACCATTTTTCAATCTTGTAGCTAAACTAAAATTTTAATGCGTTGTTTTTGTATAACTACTTAGCATTTGTCTTGTAATTAACAACTTGCTAGCACTCCTTTTACTAGATATTACCCAAAACTTTTGACTTGGGAAGGCTAATATCATGGAATAAAATTTTGGCGACTGGTTCCATAGCATAAGTTGTTTTCAATGTCATGTCAAGGTTTAGGCCTACTTGATATTTTATCTTCTCAAGGTTAGAACATTATCTTCACTGAATATTGTTAGTGTAAGCTATGGACGATGAAGTAACCACTTTGCCTTCCTTTTCGATGAATTCTTTTGCAGATGGAGCAAAATGTATCCTTTATTATTCAATTGAGCACTTCTCTTTTGTCAACTTGTCTGAACTTAATGCACACCCTTTTTTGTAGGGAAGAGCTACAGGCAAGCGAGCTGCTCCTGCTGGATCTCTTTCAAAGCAACAAAAGCATGATATTGAAAAAGACGACAAGTCTGGGAAAGCTGTTGGAAGAGCAACTGGAGCTACTTATGTTGATGTTGGTCATCCTTCTGAGAAAAGAGCAAGTGGGAATGTCAATGTTTCTGCTACAGTTTCAGGGAATGGTAGCTTGTTGTCTGCTGTACCTAAAAGTGCAGCTTCATTAATGAGATCACCAGATCTTTCAAGTGAATCGAAAGCAGAACTTGCAGCTACCAAATCAGTTGAGCTGAGGTTTTCTGCTGGAAAAGATGATGGCAATGAAAGCTCTGATGTGCATAAGCAGTCCTCATCGCGTCTGGTCCATTCGCCTCGGCAGGATGCTTCTAGAGCTAATGAAAAAGTACAGAAGAGATCTAGCCCCACGGAAGAGCTTGATAGACTGAATAAACGCCGGAAAGGTGAACTTGACAGTAGAGATATTGATGGTGGTGATGTCCGTTCATCTGAGAGAGAGCGGTTAATAGATGCACGAGCTGCTGATAAACTTCATGCAGCAGATTATGATAAACATGGATCGGATGATCAAATATTGAACCGGGCCTCTGAAAAGCCTCTTGATAGATCCAAAGATAAGGGTGGTGAAAGACATGAGAAAGACCACAAAGAAAGAGTGGATCGTCCTGACAAGTCTCGTGGGGATGATACGTTGTCTGAAAAATCAAGAGATAGGTCGACAGAGCGGCATGGAAGAGAACGTTCTGTTGAAAGAGTACTGGAGAGAGGTGCTGATAGGAACTTCGATAGGTTAAATAAGGATGAAAGAATCAAAGATGACAGGAGCAAGCCGCGACACAGTGAAGCGTCTGTAGAGAAATCTCATACAGATGATCGGTTTCACAATCAAAATTTGCCTCCACCTCCACCACTTCCGCCTCATCTGGTCCCCCAATCCATTAATGCAGGCAGAAGAGATGACGATTCTGATAGACGTTTTGGAACAGCCAGGCATAGTCAAAGACTTTCTCCAAGGCATGATGAGAGAGAGAGACGGCGATCAGAAGAGAATAATGCACTATTGCAGGAAGATTTGAAGCGAAGGAGAGAAGAAGATTTTAGAGATAGAAAGCGGGAAGAAAGAGAACTTCCCATGAAGGTAAGTTTGATTTACATTTCATGCACATTCATTCAAGATACAGCTGACAGTATTGATGTTACTGGCATTTGTTATCTTCTTAGTTACAAAAAGCAGATTTAGCTGCTATTAGTATGCTTACGATTAGTGTTGATCAGCTTTGGACAGGTCGTTGAAACTGAATATACTTTAAGGGAAGTTTTAGAATTTGATACCCCTTGATACTAATTGCTTTTCCTGTGCATTTTCTGTGTGTGTAAAAATAAACATTCTTCTGATTCATTGCATGCTATTCTGAATTTTGACGTTCTAAATTTGGCAAATGCCGTTTGGAAGTTATTCCTATTTGCTCATACCTTTTACTTTTCAACTCAATTCAAAGATTTATTTTGGCAATCTGTCTATATAATATTTATGTTTCATGCTTCATTGTCAGGCTACTTTCTCCCAATGTAGGGGTCATTTATATTTGGTATCCAACGCTATCTATTTGACATGTGTTCTTAAATTGGAGAAGCTTTCGATTTCCATGAGCCCAAACTTTTCCAGATTAATTGCATAATCTCTTTCAAATTTTATTTGACCGTAGTTGCCAATGTATCTAATATTTTCCCTAGGTTTGAAATCGTTTGAAGGCACTTAATAAACTTTGAACCTTTTTTATTTTTATTTCTATTGTGATAGCATGCCCAGACATTCATATTTTGACCTTAAGAACAGGCAACTAGGTTAATTAAAGTATGGAGGGAATAGCTCCCCTGTTTTGGGTTGTATTTTTTGTCCCCTGTAACTCGGGTCTGAGTAATGGCCATCCATTTTACGTGTTGAAAACATTCACTGGTATCTCTTTTTCTAGTCATTTAACCTTGCAACACTTCTGAATTCTCGACTCTTTCCCCTTAAGAGCTTTGCTAGATTCCGTATCCACCAATGACATGTTACATTATTGAGGTGTAGCAGCTTGAATATTCATTCCACAAATCCTTGCATCCTCTTTCTGATTGAGGCGATTAGAATGGTAGAAACTCAAATTTCTTGGTTACTTTGTGTGTTGGCTTAACATTAATACTCAACCTTTTCTTATGCTATTCCTGGCTCAAAGTCACTTTCTGTCTTCATATTGGCCAAATGAATGTGGTTATGGATAGGTTACATGATCTCTTGGATATTATTTTACTTTGTACTTTGGTCAGTGAGGTGCATATAGGCAACTCGGACTTGATTGGGATTAAGGCTTATTAGTTGTTTTAACTAAGTTTTGCAGTCCACCATCTTGCTTCAAGGATCAGAATTCTTTCTTGTAAAACCTTGATTTTGGAGCAGAGCTTTCTTATTGTTTGTTAGTAGTTACTTACATTTCAGTTGTGTGTATTGTAGGTAGAGGAGAGGGAAAGAGAGAGGGAGAAAGCAAGCCTCGTGAAAGAGGATTTGGATCCAAATGCCTCAAAGAGGCGCAAACTTAAGAGAGAGCATATGGCTTCAGAACCTGGCGAGTATTCACCCGCTACTCATCCTCCTGCCCTTTCTATTAATATGTCACAGCCCTATGATGGAAGAGATAGGGGAGAGCGGAAGGGCGTCATTGTTCAGCAGCGTCCAGGTTACTTGGACGAGTCAGGTCTTAGGCTTCACGGAAAAGAAAGTGCCAGCAAAGCACCTCGTCGTGATGTTGACCCGTATCCTTATTGATACTCGTGCATACAATATCCTCGAATTTTCTTTTAGAAGTGCATAAATTTATTTTCAGTTTTGAGAACTCAAGATAGGAGTGTGCTCTTTGAAGTGTTTGATTCCTTAACTGTGGTACGCAGTATGTATGACAGAGAGTGGGATGAGGACAAGAGGCAAAGAGCTGAGCCCAAGAGACGGCATCGCAAGTAAGTAATTTTTAAAACGAAGGGAGATTTTCACTTTTGCATAGATAGATAGCTAATTGAAATTGGTGGGGCTTTGCCTTGTGTCCTAGATCAATTTTGTTTTTGTTTTTGTTTGACCCTTGGTAGGAAGGATGTGTTTCTTTGTGAAAAATACTTCTAAATTTTCATTGTAATGAATCATTTGCTTACAGTTTAAGAGAGATTCTTCATTTTCTAAATTAACGTAGATATCACGTTGACATTCACCCCCTCCCTTTTTATCATACTCGTCCCGTGTATGCTGAGTGATGTAGCACATGTTTGTGTAGAATAATATCGATATTAATGAAATCAAGATTTTAGTACATAATTATATATGAAAGAATAAATACATGTTTCTATGAATGATCAAGAGCTATAACATTTTTTCAACTAATACAACTTCAAAAATTAATTAGTTCATAGTTTATTTCACTACAAAGAAAGACCATAAATCTTTTTCAACTTAATATATTTATTTGTAATTATCTTTTCTCTCTCTCCCTTTGAATCTTTGCTGATTTGTCTTCCTCATCTGCGATTTGTATCGACATGTTTAAGTTCATGTATCTCTTGAACACTTGATCTCCTTCGTGATTTTTATTTTTCTTATTAATCTTGACAAGAAAAGTAAATACTCAACACCACCTTACAATAGTACTTAGATTCGTCTTTCTGTAGCATTTAGAAACAAGCTATATCTTAGAAATTAATGCATGTTAGAAAGAAACTTATTCAACTTATTCTTTTGATTAAAATACTTTCAAGTTATTGATATGCTGAGAGGGTTGGATTGGCTTTTAAGCTGGTAAAATCAGTTTAAAAGCACTTTCTAGCTTGTTTGAGTGTTTAATAGCTCTAAAAAAAGTTTTTAAGCAAAGTGCTTTTAAGTCCAAATAAGCTCTAAAAATAATAACTTGGGCAACCCCGACTTAATTTTATGGCTTAGAAGCTATTTCACTTTGACCAAGTATTTTATTATATTATCTCCTATTTATGCTAGTTCCAGGATACACGCGTTGCGTGTGTATCATATCTTAATCAATATTAATTTTTATATTATATTATTTTAATTATAAGCTATTTAAAAAGTATAATTAATTTTCTAAAATGATTAATTTTTAATCTTATTTAGTTATTCAATAAAGGAAGAAAATCTATCTCATAAACGTACTATCATCTCAATCAATATGTAACTTAAAATTAATTTTATTATTTAATTATTTAAGTTTCATAAATTCGTAATTCTTTTTACGTTTCAGCAAGAAAAAATAACTTTTGAAGATTGAAAGTTTTAACGTAAAACTCTTTTTAAAGAACTTTGATTCCCCAACAGATTTAATATCCTAATCAAGAACTACGTTATATCCTTTCTTTGATATTTTTTGGCAATAGTTTTGAATTGTGCATGAACTTGAATTAGCATTATTGGCCACATAGTTATTCGAATAAGGAAAGGATTCGTTTTACATTCCACTAACAACCAGACTACGTATAGATTCCATTATGTTAAATTTCTGATGAAGTTTTTAAAAATGAATTATAGGTGTTTTATATAGTTCAAATAAAATAAAATTACATAAAGCAAAATCTTAATTGATTTCAAGTACTAAATATTAGGTATCCCTACTTAATTCAAATAAGGAGAAGTTTATAATCAATTTTTAGTGGATTATAAATTATTAAGTAAAAAATTTATTTATAATTTTGTTCAATGTGAAATCTTTAAAATCTAATATAAAACTGGACAACCAACACATAGATAAGGTCCAATCACCAATGCGAGCACAACAAAATGGTAGAAGAAATAAATTGACAAAAGATTGAAAGTACACAGCCTAACGCAAAAAGACGACTATTTAACTGTGGTTCACAATCAAAAAGTTAAGATATAATGTTTGAATACGTGAATGCAGCATTTAACTACTAATACAAATACAAAGTTTACAAATATGTCAAGAAAATTTAACTACTAATACAAATACGAATGTAAAATTCAATTACTAATACAAGAACTTTTTTGCTCATCAAAGAAAGAGGACCAGAAACCCTTAATTTAGTAACTGCTGCTCAAACAAGACAAAAATTTGATGATGGAAAGCTGGAACTGTAGCTTCTTTTATAGAAGCATTTGTGTATATAAAGTTGTGTAAAAATTTATTAGAAAATAAAGACTCTTAAATCAAAAAAAAGTTACAAAGAGCTCCTTTTTACCGAATATATTTATAAGAAAATTACTTGTCAAAAAGTTATGCCAAAACTTTCCTGGTGTGTTTCAAAATTTCATTAACTAAAAAAACTTTTCATGAGTAGAATTTTAATACTCCTAAATTTGAATGTGTTAGAAAGTACCGATACTTCCCCAATGTGTATAAATTAGTCACAATTTTATTAACTGAAAAAACCCCTCCTAAATTTAAAGGGAGAAATTTAATGATGCTCCGAAATAAAAATGGAGTTGAACATAAAACTTTCCTACTGTGTAATAAACGAAAAGCTCTACTAATGTATGTGCTTAAAATTCTAAAACCACAAGGAATTGAAAAATTAATGTTATAAATAGTAGAGAAATAATTAAATAGCTATTCTTAAATAGTAGTGTATACGGTAAGATTGGTTAGCGACAGTTGGATGAACGAAGGGATGACACGTGGAGCTGAAGACAATACCGGTTACAAGCACGTGGCAATGCTGGATGAGTTTCAAAGATAGAGTAGTCGACTAGAAAGGTTCAAAGTATTGATATCGGATAGCATTTAATAAGTGGTTGTTATAGAGAATATATACATTGATAGGCAACCGTTATGCAGCCATCAATAACGGTTTTATTCTTATTCAAGAGGAGCTTGATTTGGGGATCTTGTCTCCCTAAAAATAGAGAAAATATCCATTGTAGACACAGAATATTTTGCACAAAAAAAAAAATACATTCTTCTATCATCTTATAACAGTATTCTTAGTCTTTATTCTTAAGTAACTTCTTACTTTTGCCACCGGAGAGGCTAAGTTCATAGCCAGACTTGTACTTCCTTTAGTTTCATTTCAGAATCTTACTTCTGTTCTTATTTATTTCGTATTTTTGGGTCAAATCGATTATTTGTCTATAAATTACGCTGTAAATTCAACTGTACTATTTTGCGGGTAAACAGTTTGGCACCCACCATGGGGCATAGACAATTGTGTAATTTCTTTAATTCATTCATCTATTACTAACAAATTTTGATTATTTCCTTAGTAAAAAAAAAAAAATCAGATATGGCAGCTAATGATGGCCTGAATCAGAAATGACAATATAGAAGAGATACGGGGCTGCGGACGCCAACAGCTACCTCGTAGTCTCTAAATCGCCGCTCTAACAGTAGTAGTCAATGTCTCGGAGCGAAACCGATAACGCCTGAATCTGCACACATGGTGCAGGGAGTAATGTGAGTACTTCCAACTCAGTGAGTAATAATTATAAATAACAACTGAGAGTAAGAAAACACATAAGGCATACAGCAATCCATAATAAAACAGTAACATGTAAATAATCAAGTCAATAACATGAAGAAAAAGGAAATATCATGACTGGCCAAGTCATATCTCGTGACGGCGTGTCACCCGTTCCCATGGGTATCCGGCGCTTACTGTGGGGGGTGCAGTAGCGTAATATCTCGTGACGGCGTGTCACCCGATCCAATTTATCATATTCCGTGGCGGCGTGCCACCCGATCCCATTTACATCATTTGAAAAGTCATTCAAATTTCAAAACTGAATTTAAGAAATGAATCAAATCAGTTAGAAAACAGTAATAAAATTACCCCTGAAGGTTCCACATAACCGGCACGAAGCCCAAAAAATACCCCCTGAAGGGTCCACATAACCGGCAAGAAGCCCAAATATGGCAATCAGCCCAAATCATGATGATAACACGTAAGTTTCAATCAATTGCATAGTAAAATCATCAATCGGGACGAACCAAGTCACAATCCCCAGTAGTAAACGACCCCACGCTCATTATCGAGCGCGAGTCTCACTCAATATAGCACTACGATGTGCAAATCCGGGGTTTCAAACCCTCAGAACATCATTTAAGATCATTACTCACCTCAATCCGGCTAAATCCTTAGCCCACGACGCCTTTGCCCTTTGAATTGGCCTCCACGTGCGTCGAATCTATCCAAATTCAAAACAATTACGTCACAATATGTCGAGGGAACAAAGCCCACGCGAAAACAATCAAAATTACTAAGAAATCCCGAAATCACCAAAACCCGAGCCCCGGGCCCACTTCTCGAAATTCAGGAACCTTTACCTCAACGGGTTCCTTATCTCATCACGAGTTCATTCATACAAGATTTATTAAATTCCGACATCGGCTCGACCTCTAAGTCTCAAAACCCAAGCTTAGGGTCATCCATAATTTCCCAACTTAAATCACCAGTAAAAATGCTAAAAACAGCTATAATCTTAGGCAAATATTTAAAAATTGAGTTAGGAATACTTACCCCGATGTTTCCCTTAGAAACCCTCCTAGAGTTTCTTCAAGACTTTCTTCAATCCGAGTTCTATGGCCCCAAGTATGTTTGAGGTGACCAAAATTCCTCCCTTTAAGAATTTATCCAAGAAAATCTCCTTTGGATGTAGTTTTGAGGTTGATTTGCTGTGATTCTATGGTATTTGGAGGTGTTTCTCTTCGTGGGTATCGAAAATGGGTTTTGCATGGAAAAATGGGCACTGAGTTCTATTTATAGAGTGGTCAAAAATCGAGTTAAAATACCCTTGCCCGGCCAATTATGCGATCGCATACCTGTCGCATAACAGGTATGCGGTTCGCATATTTGACGTAGCCATCGCGAAGATAGCCCTAGCCTTCACCGCGAAATCAACACAAAGCGAGGTTTGCGGTTCGCATTTCATGTTTTGCGATCGCATTCTCGTCGCATTCCTGACGTAGAATTTTGTCCAAGTTCCTGTCTCAATATGCGATCTCCATTCTCAAATATGCAGTTTGCATTTTAGGTTTGCGGTTCGCATTCTGGCCGCATTTTGGTCGCGAATCTTGCCCAGATTTCGGCTTGTTTTTGCGACTCCACTGTGAGATATGTGGTCTGCATTTGAGATATGCGGTTCGCATTCTCACCTGGTTTTTCTGCAACTTTTGCTTTTCCAACGATGGTTTAATCCGTTTAACCACCCAAAACTCACCGAGGCCGCTGGAACCTCAACTAAACATGCCAACATATCCCATAACTTTATTTAAACTTGTTCCGACCTTCGGAACGCTCAATTCAACATCACAACATCAAATTCGCATCGGATTCAAGCCTAAGGATTTCAAAATCTTCTAAATCGCTCTTTTGATCTAAACCCAACCAAATCACGTCCGGTTGACCTGAAAATTCACACACAAATTCTAATTCACATATCGAAGCTACGGCAACTTTCAGAATTCCATTCCGACCCTCGGATCAAAATCTCGCCTATCAAGCGAAAATCGCCAAAATTCTCACTTTACTAATTCAAGCCTAATTCTACACCGGACCTCCAAAATAAATTCCAACCACACTCCTGAGTCATAAATCATCTCCCGAAACTAACCAAACCATCAGAACTCGCATCCGAGCCCTCTAACTCATAAGTCAATATCCGGTTGACCTTTCCAATTTTGACCTCCTTGAAAGAGACTAAGTGTCTCTCTTCTTGCTAAACTCACCCCAAACGCAGACTACTGAACTTGATTACCTAAAGCACGGATAACGAAACATAATAAAGCAGAAAATGGGGGAAACGGAGTGGTAACCCACGAGACAACTGACCGGGTCGTCACATTCTCCCCCTCTTAAAAAAACGTTCGTCCTCGAACGAGTCAAGAAGCATACCTGAAGTTTCAAATAGGTTAGGATATCTGCTCCGCATCCCCTGCTCGGTTTCCCAGGTAGCCTCCTCCACGGACCGACCTCTCCACTGAACTTTTACTGAAGCTATATCCTTGGATCTCAACTTCCGAACCTGACAATCCAGAATCGCCACTGGTTCCACCTCATAGGTCAAATTATCATCTAACTGAATCGTGCTGAAGTCCAAAATATGAGACGGGTCTCCAATATACTTCCGGAGCATGGAAACATGAAATACTGGGTGTACACTCGACAGACTGGGTGGCAAAGCAAGCTCATAAGCCACCTCCCCGACTCTTCGAAGCACCTCAAACGGCCCAATGAACCGAGGACTCAGTTTCCCCTTCTTCCTGAATCTCATAACACCTTTCATGGGCGAAACTTTCAGCAAGACTTTTTCGCCAACCATGTAGGACACATCTCGAACCTTCCTATCGGCATAACTCTTTTTCCTCGACTGTGCTGTACGGAGCCTCTCCTGGATTACCTTCACCTTTTCTAGAGCATCCTGAACCAAGTCAGTCCCAATAGCCTGGCCTCACCGGGCTCAAACCAACCAACCGGAGACCTACACCGTCTCCCATACAGAGCCTCATACGGAGCCATCTGAATACTTGACTGGTAGCTGTTGTTATAAGAGAACTCTGCAAGCGGTAGAAATTCATCCCATGAACCGCTGAAATCAACAACACATGCACGCAGCATGTCCTCTAGTATCTGAATGGTATGTTTTGACTGCCCATCCGTCTGAGGATGAAATGCTGTGCTCAATTCCACCTGAGTACCCAACTTCCTCTGCACAGCTTTCCAAAACTGCAAAGTGAACTGCGTACCTCTATCTGAAATGATAGAAACTGGAACACCATGCAGCCGGACAATCTCTCGGATATAAATCCTTGCCAACCGTTCTGAAGAATAGGTAGTACACACAGGAATGAAGTGCGCGGACTTGGTCAGCTGATCCACAATCATCCAAATAGCATCGAACTTCTTCAAAGTCCGTGGGAGTCCAACAACAAAGTCCATAGTGATACGCTCCCATTTCCACTCGGGAATAGCTATCTGCTGAAGCAAACCACCCGACCTCTAATGTTCATATTTTACTTGCTGACAGTTGAGACACCGAGCTACGAATCCCACAATATCCTTCTTCATCCTTCTCCACTAATAATGTTGCTTCAGATCCTGGTACATCTTTGCGGCACCTGGATGAATAGAATACCGCGAACTATGGGCCTCCTCCAGAATCAACTCTCGGAGCCCATCCAGATTGGGTACACAAATCCGGCCCTGCATCCTCAACACTCCATCGTCGCCGATGGTCACATCCTTAACATCATTATGCTGAACTCTGTCCTTAAGGACAAGCAAATGAGGATCGTCATACTGACGCTCCCTGATGCGATCGTATAATGAAGATCGAGAAACCACGCAAGCCAATACCCGATTGGATTCCGAGATGTCTAATCTCACAAACCTATTGGCCAAGGTCTGGACATCGACTGCGAGAGGTCTCTCTCCAACTGGAATGTATGCCAAACTCCCCATGCTCACTGTCTTTCGGCTCAAAGCATCGGCCACCACATTGGCCTTTCCCGGATGGTATAGTATAGTAATGTCGTAATCCTTGAGCAATTCTAACCATCTCCGCTGTCTCAAATTTAGATCTTTCTGCTTGAACAAATGTTGAAGGCTACGATGATCAGTGAACACTTCACAAGATACGCCATACAAGTAGTGCCTCCAAATCTTTAGAGCATGAACTATGGTAGCCAGCTCCAAATCATGCACGGGGTAGTTCTTCTCATGAGGCTTCAACTGACGAGAAGCATAC
>MCJB01021258.1:90462-122432 GCA_002018475.1 Nicotiana obtusifolia
ACACACGACCGATACACACGGTCTACAACAACAGTGTCGCCCACCGGGGTAGACACATGAACAGGTAAAGCAAGAAACTCCCGGGGTGTACCCAAATATTGAGCAAAATATGAGGACACATATGAATAAGTGGAACCGGGATCAAATAATACAGAGGCATCTTTGTGGCAGACTGATACAATACTTGTAATAACGGCATCTGAAGCACTGGCATCTGTCTTGCCTGGAATAGCATTGAATCGGGCCTGGCCACCACCTGCTCGACCTCCCCCTCTTGGGCGGCCTCTGGCTGCCTGACCTCCACCCCTAACTGGCTGGGCGGGTGGTGAGATAACTGGATCAGCAGTCGAGGGTTGACCCCTCTGTTGGGACGATCTAGCACCACGATTAGGACAATACCTCCGCATGTGGCCCATCTCGCCACACTCATAACAGTTCACTGGTGCACTAGCAAATGCAATCGGCCTAGAAGGACCCTGGGCTGACGGAGCATGAGCTGGGAGGGCGCTGAGTGATGGCTGGCCCTGCTGCAATCCATGATAACCACGACCTGCAGATGCCCCATTATACCCTAGGCAGACTGGCTGAGCAAGCTTGAAGGAACGACCTCTACCTTGCTGAAACTGGCCTCTCGAAGGAGTACCACTATAATTACCCGATCCTCGAGGCCTCTTAGCTCCCTCTCCTCTCGCTCCTGACGGTGAACCATCTCAACCTCGCGAGCTATATTGACCACTTCCTCGAAAGTAGCACCCAATACTCTCTCCCTGGTCATAAGAATACGGAGATTATAGTTAAGGCCATCCACAAACCTCCTGATCCTTTCACGATCGGTCGGAACCATCCAGACAGCGTGTCGAGCCAATTCAGAACTGGTAAACCTCCTGACGGCGAACCATCCAGACCACTGAATGACGGAGGTTGGAGTCTGCCAAACCTCTCAAGACGACGTTGCTCATCATCTGGCATAACTGGTACTATGTATTCTTGGGCTGGTGCAACCGGCTGGGTTGGAGGTGCCCCCGGCATCTGAAGTCCCTGCACTACCTGCTCAGGCGTACGGGCAACTGGAGTCTGATTGCCTCCCCCGGCCTGTGAAGTTGTTGCGGCTGTGGTGGCTGAAACCGCCTGAGCTAGGCCAGTGCAAACAGATAATATCTGAGCCAAGGTCTCCTGAAGACCTGGAATAGCGATAGGCACAGCTGGTGCCTGAACTGGTGCTGCTGGAGACCAGCCTGTTCCTGAGCTGGGGCACCTGGTGGATCAACAGATGCTGCCCTCGCCGTTCTGCCTCTACCACGACCACGACCGCGTCCACGGCCTCTGGTGGCCTCAGTGGGTGGTACCGGTGGTCGTCCACCTCATCCGGTAGTCCGCGGTCTCACCATCTGTGAGAAGACAGGATAGCAGAAGTTTTAGTACTCGGATCAACAAGTTCGCACGATAAGAATTTCAAGAATATGGAATTTTCCTAAAAAGGTTCTGCAGCCTCTCGAAGATAAGCACAGACGTCTCTGTACCGATCCGCGAGACTCTACTAAACCCGCTCATGACTCGTGAGACCTATGTAACCTAGGTTCTGATACCAACTCTGTCACGACCCAAAATCCCAACCATGATCGTGATGGCGCCTCTCATGAAGACAAGGCCAGCCAATTCAAACTAAACTTCATTCAAACAGTTAAACAATACGAAAGTAATATAAGTACGGTTTAATAACCGTAATTTGCGGAAAAATATAGCGAACCATCCCGACTACAGCCCGAACCGGGGTGTCACAAAGTCATGAGCAACTAATGAAAATCCTAATAATAAGATTACTATTACAATATCTTGGCACAATTGTTTGAAGAAAGTGGAAATGACAATATAGAAGAGATACGGGACTGCGGACGCCAACAGCTACCTCGTAATCTCTAAATCGCCGCTCTAACAGTAGTAGTCAATGTCTCGGAGCGGAACCGATAACGCCTGAATCTGCACACATGGTGCAGGGAGTAATGTGAGTACTTCCCACTCAGTGAGTAATAATTATAAATAATAACTGAGAGTTAGGAAACACATAAGGCATACAACAATCCATAATGAAACAGTAACATGTAAATAATCAAGTCAATAACATGAAGAAAAAGGAAATATCATGACTGGCCAAGTCATATCTCGTGACGGCGTGTCACCCGATCCAATTTATCATATTCCGTGGCGGTGTGCCACTCGATCCCATTTACATCATTTGAAAAGTCATTCAAATTTCAAAACTGAGTTTAAGAAATGAATCAAATCAGTTAGAAAACAGTAATAAATTAACCCTGAAGGGTCCACATAACCGGCACGAAGCCCAAATAATACCCCTGAAGGGTCCACATAACCGGCAATCAGCCCAAATCATGATGATAACACGTAAGTTTCAATCAATTGCATAGTAAAATCATCAATCGGGACGAACCAAGTCACAATCCCCAGTAGTAAACGACCCCACGCTCATCATCGAGTGCGAGTCTCACTCAATATAGCACTACGATGTGCAAATCCGGGGTTTCAAACCCTCAGAACATCATTTAAGATCATTACTCACCTCAATCCGGCTAAATCCTTAGCCCACGACGCCTTTGCCCTTATGCCTCCAAGTGCGTCGAATCTATCCAAATTCAAAATAATTACGTCACAATATGTCGAGGTAACAAAGCCCACGCGAAAACAATCAAAATTACTAAGAAATCCCGAAATCACCAAAACCCGAGCCCCGGACCCACTTCTCGAAATTCAGGAACTTTTACCTCAACGGGTTCCTTATCTCATCACGAGTTCATTCATACAAGATTTATTAAATTCCGACATCGGCTCGATCTCTAAGTCTCAAAACCTAAGCTTAGGGTCTTCCATAATTTTCCAACTTAAATCACCAGTAAAAATGCTAAAAACAACTATAATCTTAGGCAAATCTTTAAAAATTGAGTTAGGAATACTTACCTCGATGTTTCCCTTAGAAACCCTCCGAGAGTTTCTTCAAGACTTGCTTCAATCCGAGTTCTATGGCCCCAAATATGTTTGAGGTGACCAAAATTCCTCCCTTTAAGAATTTATCCAAGAAAATCTCCTTTGGATGTAGTTTTGAGGTTGATTTGCTGTGATTCTATGGTATTTGGACGTGTTTCTCTTCGTGGGTATCAAAAATGGGTTTTGCATGGCAAAATGGGCACTGAGTTCTATTTATAGAGTGGTCAAAAATCGAGTTAAAACACCCTTGCCCGGCCAATTATGCGATCGCATACCTGTTGCATAACAGGTGTGCGGTTCGCATATTTGACGTAGCCATCGCGAAGATAGCCCTAGCCTTCACCGTGAAATCAACACAAAGCGAGGTTTGCGGTTCGCATTTCATGTTTTGCGATCACATTCTCGTCACATTCCTGACGTAGATTTTTGTCCAAGTTCCTGTCTCAATATGCGATCTCCATTGTCAAATATGCAGTTCGCATTTTAGGTTTGCGGTTCGCATTCTGGCAGTATTTTGGTCGCGAATCTTGCCTAGATTTCGGCTTGTTTTTGCGACTCCACTGTGAGATATGCGGTCCGCATTCTCACCTGGTTTTTCTGCAACTTTTGCTTTTCCAACTTTTAATCCGTTTAACCACCCAAAACTCACCCGAGGCCGCTGGAACCTTAACTAAACATGCCAACATATCCCATAACTTTATTTAAACTTGTTCCGACCTTCTGAACGCTCAATTCATCATCACAACATCAAATTCGCATCGGATTCAAGCCTAACGATTTCAAAATCTTCAAAATCGCTCTTTTGATCTAAACCCAACCAAACCATGTCCGGTTGACCTGAAATTTTACACACAAATCCTAATTCACATATCGAAGCTACGGTAACTTTCGGAATTCCATTCCGACCCTCGGATCAAAATCTCGCCTATCAAGCGAAAATCACCAAAATTCTCATTTTACCAATTCAAGCCTAATTCTACACCGGACCTCCAAAAAAAATTCCAACCACACTCCTGAGTCATAAATCATCTCCTGAAACTAATCGAACCATCAGAACTCGCATCCGAGCCCTCTAACTCATAAGTCAATATCCGGTTGACCTTTCCAATTTTGACCTCCTTGAAAGAGACTAAGTGTCTCTCTTCTTGCTAAACTTACCCCAAACGCAGACTACTCAACCTGATTACCTAAATTACGGATAACGAAGCATAATAAAGCAGAAAATGGGGTAAACGGAGTGGTAACCCACAAGACAACAGACCGGGTCGTCACACCGGCCAGTCGTCTCATGAGTTACCGCTCCGTTTCCCCCATTTCTGCTTCATTATGCTACGTTATCCGTGTTTTATGTGATCGAGTTGAGTAGTTTGCGTTCGAAGCGGGTTTGGTAAGAAATGAGACACTTAGTCTCTTTTAAGAAGGTTTAAGTTGGAAAAGTCAATCGGATGTTGACTTATGAGTTAGAGTGCTCAGATGTGAGTTTCGATCGTTCGGTTAGCTTGGGGAGGTGATTTATGACTTAGGAGTGTGATCGGAATTGGTTTTGGAGGTCCGGTGTAGAATTAAGCTTGAATTGGTGGAGTAGTATTTTGGCGATTTCCGGTTGTTAGGCGAGATTTTGATCCGAGGGTCGGAATGGAATTCTGAGAGTTGCTATAGCTTCGTATGGTGGACTTAGGGGTATGTCCGGATTTGAAATTGGAAGTCCGTAGGACAATTCAGCGCATTTTGGCAAATGTTGAAAAATAGAAGATTTTTGGAAAGTTTGACCGAGGAGTTGACTTTTTGATATCGGGGTCGGAATCTAGTTATGAAAATCTTCATAGGTCCGTTATGTCATTTATGACTTGTGTGAAAAATTTGAGGTCAATCGGACTAGATTTGATAGGTTTCGGCATCGAATGTAGAAGTTGGAATTTGTTAGTTTCATTAGGCTTGAATTGGGGTATGATTCGTGTATTTAGCGTTGTTTGATGTGATTTGAGGCCCCGAGTAAGTCCATATGATGTTCTGAGATTTGTTGATATATTTGGTTGAAGTCCCGAGGGCCTCGAATGGATTTTGGATGGTTGATGGCGTTTAACTTGGGCATTTCAAGAACGCGTCGATGTCGTCTCTTCAAGAATAAGTGGTATCATATTATGCAAATGGACTCCAAATTCAGTTTTAACTGAAGCATTAGATCCGTATCAAAATTTCGGAGTCATAGCAAAAAGAATCGTCTAATTCGGACATCGTATGAGAAAGTTATGCCTATTTCTGTGCCAGGAATTCTGTGGCTACTGGAACCAGCGCCACAGGCAGCGCCTGGCGCCACCTGTGGCGCCCGAGGCAGAAAACACTATAAAAACGGGGGGTTTTGGCCATTTTGACAAAAATAGAGTTGGGGAGCTCGGTTTGGACGATTTTTAGAGGGGTTTCCACAAATTTGAAGGAGGTAAGTGTTCTTTATCATAAATCCTTCATAGATCATGATTCCATACTCATTTACATCATGAATCCATGAATTTATGGAAGAAATATCAGATTTTTTTACCAAATCTTCCAAGAACGAAAATTTAAGATTTGAAAGCCAATCTGATGTCGGAATTTGATAATTTTTGTATGAGTGAACTCTTTGGGAGATAAGGAACCCGTTGATGTGAAAATTTTTGAACTTCGAGAAGTGGGCCCAGGGCTCGGGGTTTTGCTAATTTTGGGATTTTTTAGTATTTATTGATTGTTTTCGCATGGGCTTTGTTCCCTCAACATATTGTGATGTAATTGTTCTGAATTTGGATAGATTCGACGCACGTGGAGGCCAATTCGAAGGGCAAAGGCGTCGTGGGCTAGAAATTTAGCCGGTTCGAGGTGAGTAGTGATTGTAAATGATGTTCTGAGGGTTTGAGACCCCGGATTTGCACCTCTTAGTGCTATATTGAGGTGAGGCACTTGCTCGATGATGAGCATGGGGTCATTTACTACCGGGGATTATGACTTGGTTTGTCCCGATTGATGATTTTTACTACTTAATTGATTGAAACTTATTTGTATCATCATGATTGGGGCTGATTGCCATATTTGGGTTTCATACTGATTATTTGAACCCTTCAGGGGTATTTATCACTGTTTACTCACTGTTTTGATTCATACTTGTACTCAGTCATGTTGTTCTTCCACTGTTTTACAACTCAGCCACTTTTACTAAGTTTTGAGATTTAAATGATATTTAAATGATGTTTTTGGGCTGAGAACTACTGTTTTACTATGCCCGAGGGGCATGTGATGATTTTCTGACTGAGTGCGGCCGAGGGCCAAATGTGAGGTTTTACTGAGTGATATGAGGCGAGGGCCTGAGATACTTGATGTACGCCACGAGGTGGCTTGATTGATATGAGGCCGAGGGCCTAGATATATGCCAGGAGGTGGCTTGATATTGCGCTTGGGCCGTAAGGTGCCCCTCCCGGAGTCTGTACACCCCAAGTGAGCGCGGGTACCCATTGTGATAATTACAGTTGGTAACAATGACAACTGTAGGTTACAGTTGGTAACAATGACAACTGGTAACCAGAGCCGTGAGATTGATACTGAGCCCAGGGATATTACAGTTGGTAACAATGACAACTGTAGGTTACAGTTGGTAACAATGACAACTGGTAAACAGAGCTGGGAAGATTTTACTGTTTTAAATGATACTGAGCCCAGGGATGTTACAGTTGGTAACAATGGCAACTGGTAACCAGAGCTGGGAAGATTTTTAAATGATTTCTTATGATTTACTATTTTCAAATAATTGTTTACTGCTTCATTATGTATTGCCTTGTGCTTTACGTGTTTTCTTACTTTCAGTCATTATTTATATGCATTACTCACTGAGTTGGAAGTACTCACATTACTCCCTACACCATGTGTGCAGATTCAGGCGTTATTGATTCCGCTCCGAGGCATTGACTACGACTGTCAGAGCGGTGATTCAGAGACTACGAGGTAGCTGTTGGCGTCCGCAGCCCAATATCTCTTTTATCTGTTGTTTCCACTTTCTTCAAACAGTTATGCCAGAGATATTGTAATAGTAATCTTGTTATTAGGATTTCATTAGTTGCTCATGACGTTGTGACACCCCGGTGTGGGCTGTTGTTGGGATGGTTCACTATGTTTTTCCGCAAATGACTGCTATTAAACTGTGTTGTGTTGTTCTCTTGTTAAATTAACTGCTTAAAATGAGTTATGGTTCGAATTGGCTGGCCTTGTCTTCACGAGAGGCGCCATCACGACCGGGTTTGGGATCGGGGTCATGACAGTATCCTTGACATGTGTGTAGTGCAACTCCTGATGATGCAGATGATGAACACGTTGTTGAAACGCTCAAACTCCTAAGAGAGCAGCAAAGGACAATCATGGATCACCTCTTAAGGCAAGATCGGGTGATGACGGAGTTAAAACAAGCGTTGTCGGGTGCTTCCAATAATGTCAGTGGAAGAGCCCCGATTCCTCCCAGTGTTCCCGCAAATCAAACGGTTCAAAGTACCGATAACGACACTCCAAGGGAGGAGATTGGCTTCGATGAAGCAGGAGCTACCGGTAGCGGATCTGGAAATAATAAGTTAAATGACCCTTTCAAAGACAAGCTCATGAGATTCATGAGAGAAATGAATGAGTGAATGGATCAGAATGCAAAGGAATTTCATGCTCTGATGGATCAGATCTGGGGAGCGCCACTGGTGTTAAAGGGATCGGATTCAAAGAAGTATACGCAGTTGCCGTTTAAACCTAGTGCGACACTAGAGTTGATCTTAAAGAGGTTTAAGATGCCTGATATTCCAAAATATGATGGGACTTCGGATCCACAGGTGCACATCACGACCTACACTACTGCGGTAAAGGGAAATGACTTGGTCTAGCTGAGATCGAATCGGTTTTGTTGAAGAAGTTTGACGAAACCCTGACGAAGGGTGCCTTAACTTGATATTCTCTCTTATCCGAGCATTCTATTGATTCTATTAAAATGCTTGCAGATTCGTTTATCAAAAGCTCAAGTTGGAGCAAGAAAGGTTCAGGCAAGGAAGGTGGATATATTCATAATATTCCAAGGAGAATCTGAACTATTGCGAGAGTTCGTAATTCGGTTCCAGAAAGAAAAGATGTAAATACCAATGGTTCACTACGACAAAAAGAGTCTTTAACAGCAATAACAATAGCCGCTATATCTTTTACCGGCCATTGGCATTTAGCTGCTGATGTTGGGGTCGGCAAAGCCTTTAGCAGCCTTTCTAAAAAAAGCTGGTAAAATATATGATTTACTGCCGCTAATAATAATTAACTTTAACGGTAATGGTTTACAGCAATTATGATGGCTGCTAAACCCAATATAAAAATGGCTAATTATGCTCATTTAGCATCCTTCTATATAGCCGCTAAATTTAAAATAACTATCGCTAAAAGTTTATATCTTTAACAGCGATTGTTTTGTGGTAATTAGAAATGCAATAGTATCCTTCTCAAACATTTTAGTTTGCCCTTTTAGCGTCCATTTCAATGGCTGATATATGCAACTAAATTGTCGCTAAAAGTCTATCTTTAAGAATAATTGTTTTAGCGCTAAAAGTCACAAGTTGTAATGGGAATAATTTAGGCACCACTAATAATAGTTACTACACTCGTTCAGAATATGTTCAAAACAACAAAATGTATTAATATTAATTCAAAAATATAATATATCTTACAAAATCTTAACAAACAAAAGGAAATACTAATAAAAAAAATCAATATCACATTAACTTAAAAAATAAACTTATATTGTTTGAACTGAATAGCTAATGCTATTATATAATTAATCCTGATGAATGATAGTCTTCAAATAATTTTCGCAACTTTTCATCATATTTAAGTCTTCCACCCGCTAAATTATTAAATATCAGAGAGTGTGACCTGAAATTATAAAAAAACTATTTCAAAAGATAAAATATAATGTGAAAAAACATATTGAAGAGTCCATCATTGTCAGTCTGTATATTCTTTTTCAGCCAACTCCCTCACCTAACATTTATTAGCAGAAACAACTAGATGAATTAATAGACGAGCAAAATGGATGTGCAAATAATGAAAGAGAGATTCTTTCTTTGTTATAATCTAGGGGAAAAAAAAAATCAAAAGTAGAATGTTAGCTTGGAGAGGTAAGGAAGCTGCATGCCAAGTTCATTAGCAAATGTTATAGTCGCCAAGTTCTTTTCCTTAAACATAGATACTAGAATATGCTTCCTTAAACAAGTTCTTTTGCTTACATGCACAATAACCTCGACAAAACCTTAGGCGTAGTCATATTGTCTGTGTCACAAATAGTTGAAATTACTCTAGAAACTATAGTCAACTTAAGAATAATTGTTTCTGATAAGAACTTAAACATAAGTACAATTCCAAAACTAAGTTCTATGGACCAGTACAACAAGATACGCATAAAACCTTCACACGATTGATATAAAGCTATGTCCAAATATAATACTTACCGCAGGACATAAAACCTTTTAGCTAGTAGAGATGAGCTACATGAATCTTCAATATCAATATAAGTTTTGTATAAAGTTCCCTGGAAACAAAAAATACTTTAATTCCAACAAATGAGATGATGCCTTTATTTTTTAGCTACGTACAAGAATTTATTAAATTATAAGACTTTCCATATTAGTTTCTAGTATATCAGCAGGTTCTTCCTGTGTACAAACTCCTATCAGTTTGCCGTAAGTATAGGTATTATAAATTATTTGCGCGGTATTACCTCTAAGAATCTTCTTCACTCTTTCTGCAAATAGATATGGCAAACCATCTATAAAATTTTCCTTCCAATGGTCAGCATTACTTTCGGGTAAATCCATAACCCTACTAAGAATGGTGTCTTTATACCACCTAAACTTACCTAAGTGTTTACACTTAAGGCTATTTAGCATAGTACGAATATTTTCGTACATATTGGTAAATCTACCACTAAAGTATTCTATAATGGTTAGAATTAAGGCATAAACAACGTCTGACCTATTTGGTAATAGAGGTCGTCCTATATTATCAAATCCAGGTTCTACTGTAGTAGCTTCCATAATAGCATTTTATCAGCTATTGATAAGAAATTGTCCCACCAGCCTCTTATCTGACCAGTAAATCCTGCAATTATCATTCTACATATAATTGTATCGGTATTCCTTTCACTAGTGGCTTTACAGATAGTGGAATAAATCATCATCCTATGAACTAAGATGCTAATCTGCCTATCAGTTAGTCCATCTAAGTTCCACTCATAAATGGCATCCCCGCTATAACTGGTGTTAGTCTGGTTCCAGTCCCTTTCTTCCACTAATACATCTTGTGGAGTCGGTCTAGGATAATAATAAGTATTCATTGGAGGTTTATTAGCATATCTGCTGCTAGCATATCTGCTACCTATTTTTCTAAGCTTATTAAGCTCGGACCACATAACTTCCTTATGCTTTTAGAAGGATCTAAGATATTCTCAGAAAATTCGGAGGCCATCTCTAAAGGTTTTAAATCTAAACTAGCTAGCTAATCAGTCACTAGTTTTCCTAAGTCTGCTTTGGACTTAAGGTGAAAACCTTCTATTTCAACAGGTCGCTGCATAGGCGCGTCTATCACTGTTTTGCTCGAAGAAGCAATAGAATATGGTGTAACCTTTGTAGACCTTACTATCATTGAGGTTTCCTTTGGAGTACTAATTTTCTTAACTAAGTTAATTAATTCTCCTATCTTAGAATCTAGTGAACTAATATGCTCACCTAAAACTTTCACATATAAAGACATATAATTGTTTTGAGAAATTAATAAATTAATTTCTCTGGTGCTAATCGTCGCCACGTCATCATTAACGAATTTTTGAAAAGGAGTAAATGTTATGCCCGTATTATTAGGCAACACAAATTATGCTTGTGGTGGGTAAATACACTTTACTAGCTGTCCCACTGCTTTCTTTGAAAGTTCTTTCAAGGACTTTAACATATAATGGCACATAAGTGGTTATAAACCAAGGAACAAAGTACATCACTTTGTTATGCAAAGAACAAATCTCATAGAATTCTTGAGAAATATTCCTTTTATCATCAGTACTATAAGTGTCAAAGAACCAAGTTCTAAAATGGTTCTATTTATCACTAAAGAATTTAGACTGAATATGTTGTCGGGCCAGTGATCCTCGACTAAAATTAATTTTGTAAGGGATGATTAAACAGTATTAGGGTCGAAATCCATTTGGGATTGAGAAGGAATATCCTTATCTAAAGAATTATCATCCTGAACTATATTATTTCTATTATCAATTTTTATACGCTCTACTCGTTTATCAATATCAGCAGTAGAAATCGTATGCAAAGAAGCAGCTCGGTTTAACCTGGCTGGACCATAAACTGGTTCTACTTGAGCGATATAAGATTGGGTTGAAGGCAAAGTAAGCCTTCTGCTGCCAGTAAAGGAATTCTTATAAGGCGTCAAAGACTTATTTGACGAATCTGTCAGTTTGCAACGAGGATTTAAAGTAGGCAAAAATTTATAATAAATCCTATATGACAAGCAGATAAGTTAGATCCAGGTGCATAGTTATAACCATACGTTTTAACATTTAGAGTTAAAGCATCCAGAATATTAAAATCTGAAAGAGATAATTGTAAATTGGGTTGTGTATTGAAGTATACGGGACCATAAGCCACCGTAGATTCAATTGAACCCATCAGAGACTGTCTAAAATTCAAATTTCTAGCATCTCTTAAAGCTGCCATGAAAGTCTCTAGTAACCCTTTAAGAGTTAATGGTTTGAAGGCAATCTGTACCATACCAATATGAACAAAATTATACTTATGTTTATAAACATCAATATCACGATTGTTTAACAAATGAATTGTCTGTTCCGAATAATTTAAAGCAAGAGATTGCTTTGTCGTTTTTATTAGCTGTTGAGACGACAGTTTATCAAACCATCCAAAGTCATATATTTGTTTAATGGGGACTTGGGGATTGGTCCATTTGTTTAACAAATCTAAGTTTTGAGGTATATCTACCTCTTCTAATCTAGTATTTTTAATAGTAGAGTCTCCAGTGTCCATATTCATAAAGAGATCTATGTTGAATGGATACTTTCCTAATTCCTTATTAACGTAATTCCTAGGCTCTAATGATGATGATGATGATGATGATGATGATGATGATGATGATGATGATGATAATAATAATAATAATAATAATAATAATAATAATAATAATAATAATGATGATAATAATAATAATAATGATAATAATAATAATAATAATAATAATAATAATTAATAATAAATAGTAATAGTAATAGTAATAGTAATAGTAATAATAATAATAATAATAATAGTAATAATAATAGTAATAATACCTCCGCAAGACCCGTTTTTAAGCCAAGGTTGGGCATTGTAAAAGGGTTAGCAGGTGAGGTCGTGGTTTAGAGCTTATTAACTGACTAAGGATTTTGACAGGGTTTCTACCTTAGTAATTCTCCCTGTAGCTACGTCGAAGCGATCCTGTAGTCCCCTTGGTATCAGAGCCATTGTGACGACCCGGTCAGTTGTCTCGTGGGTTACCACTCCATTTTCCCCATTCTCTACTTTATTATGCTTCGTTATCCGTGCTTTAGGTAATCAAGTTGAGTAGTCTGCGTTTGGGGTGAGTTTAGCAAGAAGAGAGACACTTAGTCTCTTTCAAGGAGGTCAAAATTGGAAAGGTCAACCGGATATTGACTTATGAGTTAGGGGGCTCGGATGCGAGTTCCGATGGTTCGGTTAGTTTCGGGAGATGATTTATGACTCAGGAGTGTGGTTGGAATTTGTTTTGGAGGTCCGGGGTAGAATTAGGCTTGAATTGGTGAAGTTAGAATTTTGGCGATTTCCGATTGATAGGAGAGATTTTGATCCGAGGGTCGGAATGGAATTCCGAGAGAGTTGCTGTAGCTTCGATATGTAAATTAGGACTTGTGTGTAAAATTTCAGGTCATTCGTACGTGGTTTGGTTGGGTTTAGATCAAAATAACGATTTAGAGGATTTTTAAATCCTTAGGCTTGATCCGATGCGAATTTGATATTGTGCAGTTGATTTGAGTGTTCCGAAGGTCGGAACAAGTTTAAATAAAGTAATGGGATATGTTGGCATGTTTAGTTGAGGTTCCAGAGGCCTCGGGTGAGTTTTGGGTGGTTAAACGGATTAAACCACCGTTGGAAAAGCATAAGTTGCAGAAAAACCAGGTGAGAATACAGACCGCATATCTCAAATGCGGACCGCATATCTCACAGTGAAGTCGCAAACACAAAAAGAAATCTGGGCAAGATTCGCGACCAAAATGCGGCCAGAATGCGAACCGCAAACCTGAAATGCGAACCGCATATTTGACAGTGGAGGTCGCATACTGAAACAGAAACTTGGACAAAAATCTACGTCAGGAATGCGACGAGAATGCGATCGCAAACCATGAATGCGAACCGCAAACCACGCTTTGTGTTGATTTCACGGGGAAGGCTAGGGCTATCTTCGCGATGGCTACGTCAAATATGCGAACCACATACCTGTTATGCGATAGGTATGCGATCGCATATTTGGTCGGGCCAGGGTGTTTTAACTCGATTTTTGACCACTCTATAAATAGAACTCAGAGCCCATTTTGCCATGCAAAACCCATTCCCGTTACCCACGAAGAGAAACACCCCCAAACACCATAGAATCACAACAAATCAACCTCAAACTATATCCAAAGGGAGAATTTCTTGAACAAGCTCTTAAGGAAAGGAGCTTTGACCATCTTGAACGTAGTTGGAGCTAGGGAACTCGGATTGAAGCGAAATCTTGAAGGATTTTTGGAAGATTTTCAAGAGAAATCTCGGGGTAAGTCTTCCTAACTCAATTATGGAGGAATTACCTCAGTTTATCACCATTTTTAGCAATTAATTGATGATCTAAGTTGGGAAAATGGTGGAAAGCCCTTTTTAGATTCGAGGGTTGGAGGTCGATCCGATGTCGGAATTCGACAAATTTTATATGGTTGAAATTGTGAGGAGATAAGAAATCGGTTGAGGTGATAATTATCAAATTTCGAGAAGTGGGCTCGGGGCTCGGGTATTCTAATTTCGGGATTTCTTGGTGTTTTTCGATTGTTTTGTTTGGGCTTTGTTCCCACAACATATTGTAATGTAATTGTTCTGAATTTGGATAGATTCGATGCGCGTGGAGGCCAATTCAAAGGGCAAGGGCATCGCGGGATAAGGATTTAGCCGGTTTGTGGTGAGTAATGATCTTAAATGATGTTTTGAGGGTTTGAAACCCCGGATTTGCACATTGTAGTGCTATATTGAGTTGAGATATGCGCTCGATGATGAGCATGGGATTGTTTACTACTAGGGATTGGGACTTGGTCCATCCCGATTGATGATTTTACTATACATTTGACTGAAACATACTTGTTATCATCATGATTTGAGTTGATTGCCGTATTTGGGGTTCGTGCCGATTATTTGAACCCTTCAGGGGTATTATTTGGGCTTCGTGCCGGTTATGTGAACCCTTCAGGGGTATTTATCACTCTTTCCTCACTGTTTGAATTCATTACTTGAACTCAGTCATGTGGGTCTTCCATTGTTTTACAACTCAACCACTTTGCTCAGTTTTTTTTTGGGGTTACATAATATTTTAAATGATGTTTTGGGCAGAGAACTACTGTTTTACTATGCTCGAGGGGCATGAGATGATTTTTCGGACTGAGTGCGGTCGAGGGCCAAATGTGAGGTTTTATCGAGTGATATGAGACCAAGGGCCTGAGATTTAAATGATATTTTAAAAATGATTTTTAAATGGATCGGGCGGCACGCCGCCACGGGATATGATATAAATGGATCGGGTGGCACGCCGCCACGGGATATGATATAAATGGATTGGGTGGCACGCCGCCATGGATATGATATAAATGGATCGGGTGGCACGCCGCCACAGATATGACATAAATGGATCGGGTGGCACGTCGCCACGGGATCGGGTGGCACGCCGCCACGAGATATTGCACCACTGCACCCCCAACAGTGAGCGTAGGGTACCCATGGGAACGGGTGACACGCCGTCACGAGATATGACTTGGCCAGTCATGATATTTTCTTTTACTTCATGTTATTGACTTGATTATTTACATGTTTTACTGTTTCATTATGGATTGTGGTATGCCTTATGTGTTTCCTTACTCTCAGTTGTTATTTATAATTATTACTCACTGAGTTGGAAGTACTCATATTACTCCCTACACCATGTGTGCGTATTCAGGCGTTATCGGTTCCGCTCCGAGACACTGATTACTACTGTTAGAGCGGCGACTCAGAGACTACGAGGTAGCTGTTGGCATTCGCAGCCCCGTATCTCTTTTATCATGTTATTTCCAGTATCTTCAAACAATTGTGCCAAAGATATTGTAATAGTAATCTTATTATTAGGACTTTCATTAGTTGCTCATGACTTTGTGACACCCCGGTTTGGGCTGTAGTCGGGATGGTTCACTATATTTTCTGCAAATTACTGTTATTAAACCGTACTTATATCATTTTCGGATTGATTATTTGTTTGAATGAAGTTTAGTTTGGATCGGCTGGCCTTGTCTTCATGAGAGGCGCCATCAGAGCCTAGGTTACATAGATCTCACGAGTCATGAGCGGGTTTAGTAAAGTCTTGTGGATCGGTACGGAGACGTCTGTACTTATCTTCGAGAGGCTGCGAAACCTTTTAGGAAAATTCCATATTCTTGAAATTCTTGTCGTGCGAACTTGTAAATCCGAGTACCAAAACTTCTGCTATCTTGTTCTCTCACAGATGGTGAGGCCGCGAACTACCGGACGAGGTAGACGACCACCAGTACCACCCACTGAGGCCACCAGAAGTCGTGGACGCAGTCGTGGTCGTGGAAGAGGCAGAGCGGTGAGGGCAGCATCTGCTGATCCACCAGCTGCCCCAGCTTAGGAACAGGCTCCAGCAGCACCAGTTCAGGCACCAGTCGTGCCTATCGCTATTCCAGGTCTTCAGGAGACCTTGGCTCAGATATTATCTGTTTGCACTGGCCTGGCTCAGGCGGTTTCAGCCACCACAGCCGCAACTACTTCACAGGCCGGAGGAAGCAATCAGACTCCAGTTGCCCGTACGCCTGAGCAGGTAGTGCAGGGACTTTAGATGTCGGGGGCACCTCCAGCCCAGCCAGTTGCACCCGCTCAGGAATTCATAGTATCAGTTATGCCAGATGATGAGCAGCGCCGCCTTGGGAGGTTTGGCAGACTCAAGCCTCCGTCATTCAGTGGTGTTGAGGGCGAGGATGCCCAGGGTTTTCTTGACAAGTGTCAGCGGATGCTCCAAACAGCCGGGATTCTTGAGTCTAGTGGTGTGGCATTCACCACCTTTCAGTTTACGGGAGCTGCCTTTAATTGGTGGGAGGCGTATGAGAGGCGTAGGCCTGTTGATGCCGCACCCCTTAATTGGCAGCAGTTCTCCGCTCTTTTCTTGGAGAAGTATGTGCCGCAGTCCCGCAGAGAGGAGCTGCACAGACAGTTTGAGTGGCTGCGACAGGGGGATATGATGGTGTCACAATAAGAGTCGAGATTTTCTGAGTTGGCTCGACATGCTGTCTGGATGGTACCGACTGATCGTGAAAGGATCAGGAGGATTGTGGATGGCCTTAACTATCATCTCCGTATCCTCATGACCAGGGAGAGAGTATTGGGTGCTACCTTCGAGGAGGTGGTTGATATAGCTCGTGATATTGAGACGGTTCGCCGTCAGGAGCGAGAGGAGAGGGAGGCTAAGAGGCCTCGAGGATCGGGTAGTTACAGTGGTACTCCTTCGAGAGGCCAGTTTCAGCAGGGTAGAGGCCGTTCCTTCAGGCCTGCTCAACCAGCCCGTCCAGAATACCGTGGGGCATCTGCAGGTTGTGGTCATCATGGGCTGCAGCAAGGCCAGTCATCACTCAGTGTCCTTCCAGCTCATTCTCCGTCAGCCCAGGGTCCTTTTAGGCCGAGTGCATCTGCTAGAACCCCAGTGAGCTGTTATGATTGTGGCGAGATGGGCCACATGCGGAGGCAGTGTCCTTATCGTGATGTTAGATCGTTCCAGCAGAGAGGTCAACCCTCGACTTTTGATCCAGTTGCTTTACCAACCGCCCAGCCAGTTAGGGGTGAAGGTCAGGCAGCCAGAGGTCACCCTTGAGGGGGAGGTCGAGCAGGCGGTGGCCAGGCCCGACTCTATGCTATTCCAGGCAGGATAGATGCCAGTGCTTCAGATGCCGTTATTAAAGGTATTGTATCAGTCTGCCACAAAGATGCCTCTGTATTATTTGATCCTGGTTCTACTTATTCATATGTGTCCTAATAATTTGCTCAATATTTGGGTATGCCCCGGGAGTTTCTTGCTTTACCTGTTTATGTGTCTACCCCGGTGGGCGATATTGTTGTTGTGGATCGTGTGTACCGGTCATGTGTAGTAACTATTGGGGGTCTGGAGACCCGAGTGGATCTATTGCTATTAAGCATGGTAGATTTTGATGTTATTTTGGGCATGGATTGGCTATCTCCATGTCGTGACCGTCATGCTAAGACAGTTACTTTGGCTATGCCGGGTGTGCCGCGGATCGAGTGGCGTGGCACGACTGATTATATTCCTGGTAGGGTGATATCATACTTGAAAGCCCAGCGTATGGTTGGGAAGGGTTGCCTTGCATACCTAGCGTTTGTGAGGGATGTTGGAGCTGAAACTCCAAGCATAAATTCTGTTCCAGTTGTGCGGGAATTTCCCAATGTATTTCCTGCAGACCTACCGGGCATGCCCCCGGACAGGGATATTAATTTTGGTATCGACTTGGTGCCGGGCACCCAGCCCATTTCTATTCCACCGTATCGCATGGCACCAGCGGAGTTGAAGGAATTAAAGGTGCAACTTCAGGAACTCCTAGACAAGGGGTTCATTCACCCTAGTGTGTCACCTTGGGGTGCACCGGTTATATTTGTGAAAAAGAAGGATGGCACGATGAGAATGTGCATCGATTATAGGCAACTGAACAAAGTAACAATCAAGAACAAATATCCTTTGCCTCGCATCGATGACTTATTTGACCAGCTTCAGGGAGCACGAGTGTTCTCTAAGATTGATCTCCGTTCAGGATATCACCAGTTAAAGATCAGGGATGCACATATTCTTAAGATTGCTTTCCAGACTAGATATGGCCACTATGAGTTTCTTGTTATGTCTTTCGGGCTAACCAATGCCCCAGCGGCGTTCATGCAGTTAATGAACAATGTATTTCGGCCTTATCTAGATTCGTTCGTGGTGGTATTCATCGATGATATTCTAGTGTACTCACGTAACCAGGAAGAGCACGCAGAGCATTTGCGAACTGTATTGCAGAGATTGAGAGAGGAGAATCTTTACGCAAAATTCTCTAAGTGCGAGTTTTGGCTCAACTCAGTGGCTTTCTTAGGACACGTAGTGTCCAGCGAGGGTATACAGGTTGACCCAAAGAAGATAGAGGCGGTCCACAGTTGGCCTAGACCGTCCTCGGTCACAGAGATTCGTAGCTTTCTTGGGTTGGCAGGCTACTATAGTCGGTTTGTTCAGGGTTTCTCATCCATTGCGTCGCCCTTGACCACATTGACCCATAAGGGTGTTCCATTTGTATGGTCGGACAAGTGTGAGGAGAGCTTTCAAAAGCTCAAGACAGCCTTAACCAAAGCTCCAGTATTGGTTCTACCATCAGCCTCAGGTTCGTATACCGTGTATTGTGATGCCTCAAGAATTGGGATCGGTTGTGTACTAATGCAGGATGGTAAAGTTATTGCTTATGCTTCTCGTCAGTTGAAGCCTCATGAGAAGAACTACCCCGTGCATGATTTGGAGCTGGCTGCCATAGTTCATGCTTTAAAGATTTGAAGGCATTACTTATATGACGTATCTTGTGAGGTGTTCACTGATCATCGTAGTCTTCAACATTTGTTCAAGCAGAAGGATCTAAATTTGAGGTAGTGGCGATGGCTAGAATTGCTCAAGGATTACGACATTACTATATTATACCATCCGGGAAAGGCCAACGTGGTGGCCGATGCTTTGAGTCGAAAGGCAGTGAGCATGGGGAGTTTGGCATACATTCCAGTTGGAGAGAGACCTCTCGCAGTCGATGTCCAGACCTTGGCCAATAGGTTTGTGAGATTAGACATCTCGAAATCCAATCGGGTATTGACTTGCATGGTTTCTCGGTCTTCGTTATACGATCGCATCAAGGAGCGTCAATATGACGATCCTCATTTGCTTGTCCTTAAGGACAGAGTTGAGCATGATGATGCTAAGGATGTGACCATCGGCGACGATGGAGTGTTTAGAATGCAGGGCCAGATTTGCGTACCCAATGTGGATGGGCTCCGAGAGTTGATTCTGGAGGAGGCCCATAGCTCACGGTATTCCATTCATCCAGGTGCCGCAAAGATGTACCAGGATTTGAAGCAACATTATTGGTGGAGAAGGATGAAGAAGGATATTGTGGGATTCGTAGCTCGGTGTCTCAACTGTCAGCAAGTAAAATATGAACATCAGAGGCCGGGTGGTTTGCTTCAGCAGATAGCTATTCCCGAGTGGAAATGGGAGCGGATCACTATGGATATTGTTATTGGACTCCCACGGACTTTGAAGAAGTTCGATGCTATTTGGGTGATTGTGGATCGACTGACCAAGTTCGCGCATTCCTGTGTGTACTACCTATTCTTCAGAACGGTTGGCAAGGACATATATCCGAGAGATTGTTCGGCTGCATGGTGTTCCAGTTTCTATCATTTCAGATAGAGGTACGCAGTTCACTTCGCAGTTCTGGAAAGCCGTACAGAGGGAGTTGGGTACTCTGGTGGAATTAAGCACAGCATTTCATCCTTAGACGGATGGGCAGTCAGAACGTACCATTCAGATACTGGAGGACATGTTGCGTGCATGTGTTGTTGATTTCAGAGGTTCATGGGATGAATTTCTACCGCTTGCAGAGTTCACTTATAACAACAGCTACCAATCAAGTATTCAGATGGCTCCGTATGAGGCTCTGTATGGGAGACGGTGTTGATCTCCGGTTGGTTGGTTTGAGCACGGCGAGGCTAGGCTATTAGGGACTGACTTGGTTCAGGATGCTTTTGAGAAGGTGAAAACAATCCAGGAGAGGCTTCGTACAGCGCAGTCAAGGCAAAAGAGTTATGCCGATAGGAAGGATCGAGATGTGTCCTACATGGTTGGCGAGAAGGTCTTGCTGAAAGTTTCGCCCATGAAAGGTGTTATGAGATTCAGGAAGAAAGGGAAACTGAGTCCTCGGTTCATTGGGCCGTTTGAAGTACTTGGGAGGATCGGGGAGGTGGCTTATGAGCTTGCTTTGCCACCCAGTCTGTCGAGTGTTCACCCAGTATTTCATGTTTCTATGCTCCGGAAGTATATTGGGGACCCATCTCATATTTTGGACTTCAGCACGATTCAGTTGGATGATAACTTGACCTATGAGGTGGAACCAGTGGCGATTCTGGATCGTCAGGTTCGGAAGTTGAGGTCCAAGGATATAGCTTCAGTAAAAGTTTAGTGGAGAGGTCGGTCCGTGGAGGAGGCTACCTAGGAAATCGAGCAGGGGATGCGGAGCAGATATCCTCACCTATTTGAAACTTCAGGTATGCTTCTTGACTCGTTCGAGGACGAACGTTTGTTTAAGAGGGGGAGAATGTGACGATCCGGTCAGTTGTCTCGTGGGTTACCACTCCATTTTCCCCATTCTCTGCTTTATTATGCTTCGTTATTCGTTCTTTAGGTAATCAAGTTGAGTAGTCTGCGTTTGGGGTGAGTTTAGCAAGAAGAGAGACACTTAGTCTCTTTCAAGGAGGTCAAAATTGGAAAGGTCAACCGGATATTGACTTATGAGTTAGGGGGCTCGGATGCGAGTTCCGATGGTTCGGTTAGTTTCGGGAGATGATTTATGACTCAGGAGTGTTGTTGGAATTTGTTTTGGAGGTCCGGGGTAGAATTAGGCTTGAATTGGTGAAGTTAGAATTTTGGCGATTTCCGATTGATAGGCGAGATTTTGATCCGAGGGTCGGAATGGAATTTCAAGAGTTGCTGTAGCTTCGATATGTGAATTAGGACTTGTGTGTAAAATTTCAGGTCATTCGGACGTGGTTTGGTTGGGTTTAGATCAAAATAGCGATTTAGAGGATTTTGAAATCCTTAGGCTTGAATCCGATGCGAATTTGATGTGATGCTGTTGATTTGAGCGTTCCGAAGGTCGGAACAAGTTTAAATAAAGTTATGGGATATGTTGGCATGTTTAGTTGAGGTTCCAGAGGCCTTGCGTGAGTTTTGGGTGGTTAAACGGATTAAACCACCATTGGAAAAGCATAAGTTGCAGAAAAACCAGGTGAGAATGCGGACCGCATATCTCAAATGCGGACCGCATATCTCACAGTGAAGTCGCAAACACAAAAAGAAATCTGGGCAAGATTCGCGACCAAAATGCGGCCAGAATGCGAACCGCAAACCTGAAATGCGAACCGCATATTTGACAGTGGAGGTCGCATACTGAGACAGAAACTTGGACAAAAATCTACGTCAGTAATGCGATGAGAATGCTCGCAAACCACGCTTTGTGTTGATTTTGCGGTGAAGGCTAGGGCTATCTTCGCGATGGCTACATCAAATATGCGAACCGCATACCTGTTATGTGACAGGTGTGCGATCGCATATTTGGTCGGGCCAGGGTGTTTTAACTCGATTTTTGACCACTCTATAAATAGAACTCAGAGCCCATTTTGCCATGCAAAACCCATTCCTGTTACCCACGAAGAGAAACACCCCCAAATACCATAGAATCACAACAAATCAACCTCAAACTATATCCAAAGGGAGAATTTCTTGAACAAGCTCTTAAAGAAAGGAACTTTGACCATCTTGAACGTAGTTGGAGCTAGGGAACTCGGATTGAAGCGAAATCTTGAAGGATTTTTGGAAGATTTTCAAGAGAAATCTCTGGGTAAGTCTTCCTAACTCAATTATGGAGGAATTACCTTAGTTTATCACCATTTTTAGCAATTAATTGATGATCTAAGTTGGGAAAATGGTGGAAAGCCCTAAAGTGTAGATTCGAGGGTTGGAGGTCGATCCGATGTTGGAATTCGACAAATTTTATATGGTTGAAATCGTGAGGAGATAAGAAATCGGTTGAGGTGATAATTATCGAATTTCGAAAAGTGGGCCCGGGGCTCGGGTTTTCTAATTTCGGGATTTCTTGGTGTTTTTCGATTGTTTTGTTTGGGCTTTGTTCCCACAACATATTGTAATGTAATTGTTCTGAATTTGGATAGATTCGACGCACGTGGAGGCCAATTCAAAGGTCAATGGCGTCGCGGGATAAGAATTTAGCCGGTTTGAGGTGAGTAATGATCTTAAATGATGTTCTGAGGGTTTGAAACCCCGGATTTACACATCGTAGTGCTATATTGAGTTGAGATACGCGCTCGATGATGAGCATGGGATTGTTTACTGCTAGGGATTGGGACTTGGTCCATCCCGATTGATGATTTTACTATACATTTGACTGAAACATACTTGTTATCATCATGATTTGGGCTGATTGCCGTATTTGGGCTTCGTGCCGGTTATTTGAACCCTTCAGGGGTATTATTTGGGCTTCGTGCCGGTTATGTGAACCCTTCAGGGGTATTTATCACTGTTTCCTCATTGTTTGAATTCATTACTTAAACTCAGTCATGTGGGTCTTCCACTGTTTTACAACTCAGCCACTTTGCTCAGTTTTTTTTTTCTTGGGGTTACATAATATTTTAAATGATGTTTTGGGCAGAGAACTACTGTTTTACTATGCTCGAGGGGCATGAGATGATTTTTCTGACTGAGTACGGACGAGGGCCAAATGTGCGGTTTTACTGAGTGATATGAGGCCAAGGGCCTGAGATTTAAATGATATTTTTAAATGATTTTTAAATGGATCGGATGGCACGCCGCCACGGGATATGATATAAATGGATCGGGTGGCACGCCGCCACGGATATGATATAAATGGATCGGGTGGCGTGTCGCCACGGATATGACATAAATGGATTGGGTGGCACGCCGCCACGGGATCGGGTGGCACGCTGCCATGAGATATTGCGCCACTGCACCCCCCACAGTGAGCGTAGGGTACCCATGGGAACGGGTGACACGCCGTCACGAGATATGACTTGGCCAGTCAAGATAATTTTCTTTTACTTTATGAAATTGACTTGATTATTTACATGTTTTACTGTTTCATTATGGATTGTGGTATGCCTTATGTGTTTCCTTACTCTCAGTTGTTATTTATAATTATTACTCACTGATTTAGAAGTACTCACATTACTCCCTGCACCATGTGTGCAGATTCAGACGTTATCGGTTCCGCTTCGAGACACTGATTACTACTGTTAGAGCGGCGACTCAGAGACTACGAGGTAGCTGTTGGCGTTCGCAGCCCCGTATCTCTTTTATCATGCTATTTCCAGTATCTTCAAGAAATTGTGCCAAAGATATTATAATAGTAATCTTATTATTAGGACTTTCATTAGTTGCTCATGACTTTGTGACATCCCGGTTCGGGCTGTAGTCGGGATGGTTCACTATATTTTTCGCAAATTACTGTTATTAAAAGCGTACTTATATCATTTTCGGATTGATTATTTGTTTGAATGAAGTTTAGTTTGGATCGGCTGGCCTTGTCTTCATGAGAGGCGCCATCACGATCATGGTTGGGATTTTGGGTCGTGACAGCCATGTGAAATAATAGGGATAGAAAACTAAGTTTAACACATTTTTTTTTCTAATGAATATCATTAGGAAATAGTCTACTGTTAAAAACAGTAGAAAAGAAGAGTATGATATGCCGCAACAATTAGATCTCCTTAATAACTGGACGATCCCTAAAATTCAACCTAAGGTTATATACCAGTTAGGTACCTTTCAAAAATTAGGTTTAAAACAAGTTGTCAAAACTACAGAAGAGACTATCACAGTAGATAATGATCATGCTACTTTTAGATTATTATCTGAAAATGATTTAGCTCCTTATAGAGAATCTCATAGATTCTTACATATTGGTTTAATACAAGTTGCCGTCAAGCCACTTACATTAAGAGGCTTACCTGAAAGCTTTATTGCAGCTCTCAGAGATGGCAAAAATCAAAACTAAAAAAAATTTCCAATAGGGACAGTACAAACCAGTTTGGCTTATGGCCCTGTATATTTTAATACTTATCCTAATTTGCAGATTTCATTAAGCGATGATAATTCGCTAAATTCTTTTAATATTGAGTATTAAACTCCATGGTTATGATTATTTTCCTGGTACTGAAGTTATATGCATTTGTTATAGAATTTATTATAAGCCTTTATATACTTTGAATCCTATGTGCAAAATGATGGATTTCAAAAATGAAACTATCTTGATAGAAACTAATTTTGGTAAATCTAAAGTTGTTACAAGAAGACCTGTTAAGTGGGATGAGATATATTTCCCCAAAGAATGGGTCATTGAGGAAGCAATAGCTCCTCGAAATAATGTTAACAGTGAAATCACAGAAGTTGAACAAGCTTCTGATGGAACTGTTAGGATCAGGTTCAGTGAACCAGATCAAATTGATAATATCAGTTATTCATCTAGATTAACTAGATCCAATTCCTCATATATCTCTCCTGTTGATTATAAGGTAGATTTTCTTCAAGGGCGTCTACCTCACAGATTAGAGAAAATGATAGAATTGATACTATAAAAATTAGCACATATAATATTGCTAGTTCTATGCCAGACCCAACCGAATCGGAAATAGATTTTTCAAATAGTTTACATGGACAGTAGCCATCAAATAGATTTTAATCTGGGATCACCAGCAAGAAAATTAACTTATGCAGAATTTTAAAAACCCAGTTGGGAACTTTTTAGAAACTGGTTTTTTGATAACTTCAATGAAAAATTAATAAAGTTTTTCCAAGATGATTTTTATAATGACATTAGTAGACATAACAAGATTATAGCTTTTGTGCCTTGATTCATGTCTAAATATATTGACGCTTATATTTCCATGCTAGAAAGAGATTATAAGCTCAGTAGTGGGGAAGTTACTAAATCTGTTTTTCCACCGCAAACATCTTTCCAAATGGGAGAAAAAGATAAGGTTATATATTATACTGCCTTTTCTAAATTGTTTGATGATAATACTGGTACTATTACTGCTAGAAATTTGAATACGATGTTGACTCAGAATAATTATACAAATATCCCTGTTAGTATTCTGGGTGAACAGGTAGCTTCTATTAGTGATAGATTGGACAAGCTTATAGCAGAAGTCCAAAAAATTAGCAACAAGGATACTATAAAAGGTAAGGAGCAAATAGCGACTGCTAGTATCCAACCCCCTCCAGAAGTCAAAGACTTTAAATTGAAAAGTCTAGATGACTTGGAGAAACTTCTTAATAAGAAATTTGAAGGATTTAGGATTAGTCCTTTAAATTTAGAAAATTTATCTAGCGAAGAAAGAAAGGAAAAACTTTCTAACGAGATTAATAAAATCTCAGAGAAGTTTGCTAGAAAACCAGTACAAAGGATGTACTACTATCATAGACCGACCCCTCAGGATGTTTTGCTAGAAGAAGCTGAGCCCAATTTACTTCTCACAAAGTTGTAGTGGTAAGGAAATCTATGAATGGAACATAGATGGATTCACGGATAGATAGATTTATATTCAAGTACATAAAATGCTTATGTATAGTACTATCTGTAAGGTAAATAATAATTCTGAGAAAGCCATAACTGATATGATTATAGCCGTGTTTACTGGCCAATTAAAAGGCTGGTGGGATAATTATTTGACTAATAGTTAAAGAGCAGATATTTTAGGAGCTGTTAAAGCAGAAAATGGACAGAATGTGCAAAATATAGTCTATTCTTTAGTTCTTAATATTGTAGAACATTTCTCAGGAAGATGGTCAGATAATAGTGAGACCATCAGAACTATGCTTCAAAACCTAAGGTGTCATACACTCACTGAATTTAGATGGTATAAGGATGTATTTCTTCAAGAGTTATGGAATTACCAGAGTGTAATAGTACTCACTGGAAGTCTAAGTTTATAGATGGGCTTCCCACTTTGTTTGCTGAAAGAATTAGGAAGACCCTTAGAGGTAATGCTATGAGAATAGATTATAATAGTTATACTTATGGTAAGCTGATTAGTGTATTCACCCAGGAAGGTTTAGCTCTTTGTAATGAGATTAAGCTAAACCAATAGATTAAGAAACACCGTCTAAATGAGAGACAACAATTAGGAGAGTTCTGTGAGCAATTTGCTATAGATATCCCCAAAATTAAGAAACCTCATAGGAAGAAGAAAGACCAAAAAGAGCCTTATAGGTACAAGAGAAAAAAGAAAATGAATCCCGAAAAGAGAAGGGAGAAGACCGAAAAGAGAAGGTCCAATTATAAGAAGTGAAAGGATTTTATCAAATCCGTTAAGCCCAATGCCTGTTATAAGTGTGGTAAAGTAGTCCATTATGCCAAAGATTGTAAGGTTAAGGATAAGATCAAGAACCTTAACCTGGATGATAGTATTAAGGATTCGTTATATTAGATCCTTTTGAATTCTTCAAGGGATAATTCTCCAGTAAGCAGTGACACAGAATCTTTAACTGATGAAGATTTGAAAGTGTTATAAAATGAAGAATACTATTCTTCATCTGATTAAGAGTGTGGACCTTATAAGCAAATGCAAGCTGGGTATTGTGATAACAACACAGAAGATGAGTTTTATAATATTTATTCCCAGATTAAGGATTTAGATATAAATATCCTTGCAAATGATAGTTTATTAGAACTCCTTAGAGTTATAAAGGATCCTGAACTAAGATCCCAGATTATAGATAAAATAGATCCCATTAAGGATAATAGTCCCAAGGATTCTGAAATAGAAGGAATTCCTTCCCAAAAAGGTCCTTATACTATGTCTGATATAAAGAGGATTTTAAAAGAAAAATCCCAAGCTATAGACAGGCCAACCACTGTTCAAGACTTGAAGGACGAGATTAATAATCTCAAGAATGAAGTCTCGAATTTAAAGGCTTCTAATATAGCCTTAGATAAGAGGATTATTAAGTTAGAAAATCCTCAGGTTGCTCCAAATTTAGAATTCAGTACTAATATTACTGAATTTGAATTGGGTCCAAGTACTTCTAATAATAAGGAGGTAAGAGGTGACTTTTTAGGAACTGTTAATTTTCCTGATAATGAGTTTTTAGAAAAATTACAATTCTTCACTACTCAAAAATTTCTAATAAAGGTAACTCTTTTGATTGATTATAATTTTAAAAAAGAATTTGTTTCATTATTCGATAGTGGTGCATATTTAAATTGATTTGTTAAAAAACCAGTTTTCTTTACAAATTTGTGGAGATCATCCAAATCAATTTTGGAACAGGAAAAATCATATAGTAAGTCTTCCTTATGAAGAAGGCTTTTCAGAGGGTAATATCCCAACTAAAGCTAGGCCATGCCAAATGAACTCCGAATATTTGGAATTATGCAAAAAGGAAATTAATTCTCTAATAGAGAAAGGTTTAATAAAACCTTCAAAGTCCAAATTGTCTTGCACTGATTTCTATGTTAATAAACATGCAGAACAGGAACGTGGTGTTCCTAAGCTTGTTATAAATTATAAGCCCCTTAATAAGGCGCTAAAATGGATTAGATATCCTATCCCTAATAAAAAGGACTTATTGGATAGATTACATGATGCGATTATATTCTCAAAGTTTGATTTAAAATCAGGCTATTGGCAGGTTCAAATAACTGAATCAGATAGATATAAAATCGCTTTTAATGTCCCAATGGGTCAATATGAGTGGAATGTTATGCCCTTTGGCTTGAAGAATGCTCCTTCTGAGTTTCAGAAAATTATGGATGATATCTTTATTTATTATACTAATTTCATAATAGTCTATATAGATGATATTCTGGTATTTTCAAAGAATATTGAAAGTCATTTTCGACACCTAGAATTATTTAGGAAAATTATTATACAAAATGGTTTAGTTATTTCTACACCAAAGATGAATCTTTTTCAGACTAATATTAGATTTTAGGTCATACTATTGAAAAAGGAAAAATAATTCCTATTAATCGTAGCATTGAATTTGCTTCTAAATTTCCTGATGTTATAACCGACAAAACCCAATTGCAGAGATTTTTGGGCAGTCTTAATTATATCTCTCCTTTTATAAAGGATTTAGCCAAGGATACTGTTATTCTTTATGATAGACTCAAAAAGAATCCAAAGCCTTGGACTAACAATCATACTGATGCTGTTAAAATCATTACGAAGAAGGTTAATAACCTTCCATGTTTAAACCTTGCTAACCCAAATTGGGATAAAGTGGTTGAAACTGACGCCTCTGATATAGGCTATGTGTCACGACCTGGAATTCCCACCATCGGGAGCCATGATGGCGCCTACTAGCGAAAGCTAGGCAAGCCAATTAACCGAATTATTAACCACGTTTCCATTCTTAAAATCATTGCAACATAGAACCAGCAACTAAGGAAAAACATAAATTATCGAGCATAATGAATAAAATCTCGGACTTTAAATTATCGCAAATAATTTCTCCTTAACGAACTACCCAATATTTAGTGTCACAGTTTCACAGACTGTCTAAGAGTACTACAATTAAGGGTCTGAAAGAAATAACAAAATACTATCTCTGGGACTACATGAGAGAAACAGGTAAAATAGATAGCGGGAGACACCAAGGTCCGCGGACGCCTGCAGTACTACCTTGGGTTGCCTGGTAAGCAAGAATCTGGAAGCTCCCTACGATCCAAAATCTGCAGCGCTGGATCTGCACATAAAGAGTGCAGAGTGTAGTATCAGCACAACCGACCCATGTGATGGTAAGTGCCTGGCCCAATCTCCGGTGAGGTTGTGACGAGGCTAGGACCAGACTCCAGATAGACCTGTGCAGTTATATTTATATACATCTACAGCGGTAAGATAGAAATAGATAAACAATTAAAAACTGGGTAAGGGGAAACATGCTTTGGAATAACAGATAAAAACCAAACAGATTATCCATGAATAATAAGGAAACTACAAAATTAAATTCTAATACAATTAAAGAGAAATACCAACAATTTTCACTTTCAATATCATCTTGTTGCAGGCGTGCAACCCACTCCCACTTACATTATATCTTGTGGTAGGCGTACCATCCGCTCCCACTTACATCATATCTTGTGGCAGGCGTGACACTCGCTCCCACTTACATTATTGTAACGACCCGATGTGTCGTAGAAACGCATATGATACTAATTGTTTAGATTTGACTTGTCTTAAGTGTAAATCACTCTTTGTAATTATGTAATCTTAACATTCTTGTAGGGTATGAGGTATAAAAAGCTAATAATTAAGAAAAAGAGCTCAAAAAGGTAAGTAATGCAGGATATGCGGTCACATTTCTAACATGCGGACCGCATATCTTACACGGGCATCGCATACCTGGACAGATTTCTGGGCAAAGGTTCATGTCAGAAATGCTGTCTGAAATGCGGACCGCATTTCAAGAATGCTAACCGCAAATCACGCTGCCTGCATCGCAGAGTGGAACAGAGCACTGGACAAGTTTTATGTCAAAAATGCGGTGAGAAATGCAAACCGCAAATCCCACAGTGAGATCGCAGAATGAGGCAGAGTTTTGGGCCAAATGCCATGTCAGAAATGCGGTCAAAATACGGACCGCATGTTGAGTTTGCGACCAGAATGCGATCGCATTCTGGACACCTGGACTTTTATTTTGTTCCGAATTTTGACCCACTATAAATAGGAACTAGGAACCCTAATATACAAAACCCCCCTTATTTCGTCAATTACCTCAGAAACCTCTCCAAAACACCCCCAACCCCAACAAATCAACCTCCAAAATCACCTTGAAACAACCCAAAAATCCGTGAAAACATATCCAAGATATAGTCATCAACCTCCCATTTACCAGCCCAGCTTTCCCCCATTTAAACTGTGACGACCCGATGTGTCATCGAAACACATATGATACTAATTGTTCATAATTAGCTTGTTTTAAAAGCAAATCCCTCTTTGTAATTATGCAATTTTAACATTTTTGCAGGGTATGAGGTATAAAAATCTAATAATTAAGAAAGGAGTTCAAAAAGGTAAGTAATGCAGGATATGCGGTCGCATTTCAGACGTGCGGACCGCATATCTTACATGGGCGTCGCATACTTGGACAGATTTCTGGGCAAAGGTTCATGTCAGAAATGCTGTTTGAAATGCGGACCGTATTTCAAGAATGCAGACTGCAAATTTGCCCTGCCTGTATCGCAGAGTGGAACAGAGACTGGACAAGTTTTATGGCGATAATGCAGTGAGAAATGCGGACCACATTTCTAAAATGCGGACCGCAAATCCCACAGTGAGATCGCGGAGTGAGGAAGAGTTTTGGGCCAAATGCCATGCCAGAAATGCGGTCCAAATGCGGACCGCATGATGATTTTGTGACCCGAATGCGATCGCATTCTGGACACCTGAAATTTTATTTTGTTCCAAATTTTGACCCACTATAAATAGGAACTAGGAACCCTAACATGCAAAAACCCTCTTATTTCGTCAATTACCTCAGAAACCTCTCCAAAACACCCCCAAACCCCAACAAATCAACCTCCAAATCACCTTGAAAACAACCCTAAAATCCGTGAGAAACATATCCAAATTATAGTCATCAACCTCCCATTTACCAGCCCGGCTTTCCCCATTTAAACCCACCAAGAACCAGCTGCAACTCGCCGGAAAATAGCCCCAGCTTAAGCTGAAAAACAATCATAGAATCACTCCCTTCAAACCCCAACATCTATTACAAGAAACCCCACTCTCTAACACCAAAGACCCGGCTCAAATTGCTGCAAATTGTGCCAAGAATTGCAGTTGAGTTAAGGAACCCTACCAAGTTGTAGCTTGTTAGCTCCAATTGAGTTCGCCTAAAGTTCGTGAGCGTTCCTAAGAGGTTGGACTCGAAGAATTGTTGGAAGTCTAGGAAGTTATTGCGAAGCAAGGTAAGTGTTTGTTCTAACCTTAGTCTGAGGGATTAGAAATTGTGTCTTATTTGTTAAATTACTCCTTGTTGAGAACAATGTATAGGCATGGTGACGAGTATCTATACGTTGGTTCCACGCATGGTCATGGGCCGTATATTGATAATTGTTATGTGACTACTGTTTCGAATTGTTGAATATTATCCTTGATTTTCTTATGATGTACTGTAAGTGGGAGCGGGTGGCATGCCTGCCACGAGATATTGTGAATTGAGGGCGGGTGGTACGCCTACCACAAGGTTGCTTCATTTTAGTTATTCCTTTTGGTTATGGTTCTAGCCTTCTTTGTTCGGTATAAAGTCGATGGTTAACTAGACTAGTTGAATGAGGAGTTCGTGGGAGTCTAAAGGGTTCAGTGTCAAAATTGTGGGTAGTGTCTAAGGAGTTCGTAGAGGTTAAAGGGTCCAGTGTCACATTAGTAGAGTCGTGTCTAGAGTTAATAAAATGATAATTGGGTTGGCAGGTTAATTGTAGAACTTCGACTGTAATTGAGTACTAACATTGATTGGGCTAAATAGGAGTCAAGTTTGGTTTGGTTATAGCTGAATTCCCCCTGGCCAGGATGATTGTTTGCTGTTATTGTTTCTTTGCTGGGAAGTTGTTATGTTGATTTGTTCCCTTGCCGGGATTTCTTGTGATTGTTGTGATGATGAAAGTGGGAGCGGGTGGCACGCCTGCCACGAGATATTATGAAAGTGGGAACGGGTGGTACCCCTAACACAGTATATATTGTAAGTGGGAGTGGGTGGCACGCCTGCCACGGGATGTGATGTATGTGGGAGCAGGT
>MCJB01021258.1:132755-143127 GCA_002018475.1 Nicotiana obtusifolia
AGAATAACTATGGCACATGCAACTGAATTCCCATAACTACGGAAAATACAAACCTCAAGTTGTGGTGTAAACCATCATGACTCTTCAAAGTCCATTCACACAAAAAGGCCATTCGAAGAAATATCTCCCAAATCAATCAAGTCATGGTGGCTATCGGACCTGCACGTACAACCACATACCACATGTAAAACATCACACGCCGAATGAACTAATCATTGCCACCATCACACCGATTAAGCCATTGCTAACCGACCCAATTTCTTTCAATTTACTCTTGAGCTGACTTAGAAATATTATAGCTCCATTCACAACATAGTGAACTCAACTCGCATTCACTTCGAGTGGCCCCAATCGCGAGACCACATCGTCTCAATACTCATGAACCATCTCATACCCTCCTTATATGCTCAATATTATCTCAGACTGGTACACCCATTTTGCAAGACCTTCTGCAAAACCGAAGCTATCTCTTTCTTTTCTTCAATACTGCACTGTATACTCGATGGTAACATAGAATATTCCAAGTTTCGTTCGCAACCCACTGTAAAGACTCAATCCTTAACCACACATCGGACCCGAAATTCTTACGCACTGCATTTTAATTCTTGAATCCACTAGAACCGTTATCGAGGGTCAATCACTCTGACCTAGTCCTGAAGATAACCGACTGTGCTCTTTTCCATGTACATCACGTCCACAAACACAAGCTCCGAGTCTTCTCAAAACCTGAACATGCATCGATAATGCTGAATATAGAACACGCCCATCTAGTTCTTTGCTGAATTACCCCTAATATTTCCTTTTCTTAGTCATAGTCGCGCACTCGACCTCTTATTGGGTAGCAAGTAATATACCTCGCAGAAGCTTCATCAACATCATACCACCGCTAACCTGCTCACAGGAGATAACCCACCTGTGGAATTCCTTACCGACATCTTCTAACGACACTGCACAGGGTACAACTACCCCGTAATCATCAAATTCTCCTGAGCTCATGCTCGCCCACCAGTTGTATAAGTTTGCTCCTTCCCTATTGACATCAACTGAAAGTTCAACAATACTTTACGAACTCAAGTCATATTGCACCTGAAACGATAATCAGATCTTCACACCCCTATTCATCTCAAACAAACTCCTTTCTGCCATATTCGATCATTTTTTTTTTCATACAACAACCATCACTCCAAATAAAATAAGTAGTCCAAATCACCTTCCATCATGATTCCTAAACCATTTTACACTTTCTCAAGGTACGCGACTATCCTACCACAGAATCCATATGCTAATCTGTCACTCTTATTTCGGTTAAACCATCTCCTTTAAGCAACTTTTCAACCTCTGGTTCTCATACTTGGCCTGCTAGTACTTTAACCACCGCGAAACACTTCCTTCCATGTCGTTCCTCATACTTCGCTGCTCACGTGTTGCATCAAATCGAAATCCATCTCTGTAGCACCCGAACCAATAAAATGTTACCGACTCTAAGTCTCTTCGAAGATTATCTTTCTCGAGCCATCCCCATTAGAGATACTAATTCGATTCGAACCGCTTCCCACAGCTATCCCTGGCAACCACCCCTCAGGCACCATTTCACAGCACCATGCCCGAAGGCAAAATCCAAGAAGACCGTAACACCGACGAACCATAACGTGTTCAAATAAGGACGACGACACCGTATCGCATTGAAAATTCCATCATGCTTGAAAGCATCCAGTCTTATTACTTCATCAACCAAACATGGACATCTATAGTCCGACTACCTTTCCTTCGGTGGAATTAAATTTTGAACCTCTAAATCATACACTGAGAAATCCTCCTTTCGAGTCATTCACTACCGCGTTCCATATATAAGCACTTCTACCATTTCACCAACATTGTATGACAACAACGCATAGACATTATGGCAATTCGTGCACGGTCTTAAAACCATAAAAGATACAGATATTAAGCTGGAACATGAGAACATCCTTCCACAAGACAACGATAATAGCCTGCCCGAACACGCATCTGGCACCACGTGTGTAGTACCACTACTACTCTTCGACACCCAATTGATAACAAGCGCTTCGCGCCGCATAAGATTGAGCAGGAAGGAAATAAAGGCATAAGGCTCAATAAAATCAAACCGCACGATAAGGATATCAAGAATATGAAGTTTTTCTTAAAAGGTTCTGCAGCCTCTGGAAGATAAGTACAGACGTCTCCGTACTGATCCGCAAGACTCTACTAAACCCGCTCATGACTCGTGAGACCTATGTAACTTAGGCTCTGATACCACGCTGTCACGACCCAATTATCCTAAGCCGGTCGTGATGGCGCCTCTCATGAAGACAAGGCCAGCCAATCCAAACTAATTTTATTTTTAACAGTTAAATAATACGAAAATAATATAAGTACGGTTTAATAACCGAAATTAGCTGAAAAATATAGGAAACATCCCGACTACAGCCCTCAGATTGGGGTGTCACAAAGTCATGAGCCACTAATGAAATCCTAATAATAAAATAACTATTACAATATCTTTGGCACAATTGTTTGAAGAAAGTGGAAACAACAAAATAAAAGAGATACGGGCTGCAAACGCCAACAGCTACCTCGTAATCTCTGAATCACCACCCTGACAATAGTAGTAGTCAGTACCTCGGGGCTGAACCGATAACGCCTGAATCTGCACACATGGTGCAGGGAGTAATGTGAGTACTTCCAACTCAGTGAGTAATAAATATAAATAATGACTGAAAGTAAGAAACACATAAGACTTAAGGTAATCCATGATGGAGCAGTAAAAACATGTAACATCTCAAATAAATAACGTGAAGTAAATGGAAACAACACCAACACAACCAAAGATACAATGCGATGCAATGCAATGCAATGCAATGCAAGTCATGACTATCGCGGCGGCGTGCCACCCGTTCCCTGGGTACCCGGCACTTACTGTGGGGGGTTCAGTAGCGCAATATCTCGTGACGGCGTGTCACCCGATCCATGCATATTACATCTCGTGGCGGCGTGCCACCCGATCCAATTTATATTTTGTGGCGGCGTGCCACCCGATCCAATAAAAATCATTTGAAAATATCATTTGAGTTTCAAAACTGAGTTTATGAAATGAATCAATTCAGTAACAAATGCACCTGAAGGGTTCACATAACCGGCGAGATGCCCAAATATGATTTAGTAAACAATGACAACTACCCCTGAAGGGTTCACATAACCGGAGCGAAGCCCAAATATGATTTAGTAAAATGACAACTACCCCTGAAGGATTCACATAACCGGCGCGAAGCCCAAACATGGCAAGTAGCCCAAATCACAATGATATCAATTAGATTTCAATCAAGTATGTAGTAGAAATCATCAATCGGGATGGACCAAGTCCCAATCCCCAGAAGTAAACAACCCCATGCTCATCATCGAGCATGTACCTCACCTCAACATAGCACTATGAGGTGCAAATCCGGGGTTTTGAACCTCAGGACATCATTTACAAATATTACTCACCTCAAACCGGCTAAATCCTTAGCCCGCGACGCCTCTGCCCTTTGAATTGGCCTCCACGTGCGTCGAATCTATCCAAATTCAGAACAAATACGTCACAATATGTTGAGGGAACAAAGCCCAAGCAAAAACAATCAAAAATATCAAGAAATCCCGAAATTAGCAAAACTCGAGCCCCGGGCCCACTTCTCGAAGTTCAAAAAATTTCACATCAACGGGTTCCTATTCTCCCCACGAGTTCGTACATATCAAAAGTTCTCAAATCCGGCCCCAAATGGTCCTCTAAATACCCAATTAAAATTTTATAATCCCAAGCCCTATTTCTTCCATTTTTAGCAAGACTTCAATGATTTTCTAGGTGGATTTCACAATATAAACGAGTTTTAGGTCCAAAATTCTTACCTCCAATCGATTCTCCTTGAATCCCTCGTTAATTTCTTTCAAGAACCTCCAAATATGAGCAATTATGGGTGAAAATATACCCAAAATTGCGGACAAAATAAGGCTTAAAACATTCTGCCCAGGCTTCATGGAGTTGTACCTTGCGCTGTGCAGGTTGTATATCCTCTTATCATTTTTCTCTTGCTGTACACCTTCTATTAAAACGCTCATAACTCCTTGTGAAAATATCCAAATGAGCAACGGTTTGAATATTTAGAAACTAAACTCGAAGCGCTTTTATTTGATAGGTTGTACACTACATAACTCTTTATATATTCCGAGATATGAGCTTCTAAAGTGCATCAAGAAATTATGTCAAAACTGCTCCACTAGCCAACTTCGATCAATCATCAAGTTCTCATAGAATATCCAAATCATGAATGGTTTAACTTTCTGGAAACTAGAATACAAGGTCTACAACTTTTATTTTTGGATCATCTCCAAATTCCTTACAAATTATGAGATATAAACTTCCAAAGTCGGTCCTGTGCAGCAGAAATTTCTGCCATGCTTACTGCCTGGAAAACAATAGCAGTACCAGTCAACTTTAAACTATCGTAACTTTCTTTATATATTTCCAAATGATTAATGGTTTATCATTCTGGAAACTAGATTCAAAGGGCTACAACTTTCATGCTTTGCAATTTTTCTGATTCCCTATAGATTGCAAGATATGAGCTTTCAAACTGGACTACACGCACTAGTTTTTCTGCAATTTTCTGCAAATTTTTTCATATTTTTCCAAAGATGAAATAGTCCGTTTAACCACCCAAAACTCACCCGAGCCATTCGGGACCCCGTCCGGATATACCAAAAAGTCCTAAAACATATTGCGGACTTAGTCGAGGCCTTAAATCACATCCAACAATGCTAAAAACACGAATCATACCCCAATTCAAGCCTAATGAAACTAATAAATTCCAACTTCTACATTCGATGCCGAAACCTATCAAATCGAGTCCGATTGACCTCAAATTTTGCACACAAGTCATAAATGACATAACGGACCTATGAACTTTTTCAAAACTGGATTCCGACCCCGATATCAAAAAGTCAACCCCTCGGTCAAACTTTTCAAAAATCTTCTATTTTCCAACATTCGCCAAAATGCGTTAAATTGTCCTACGGACTTCCAATTTTAAATCCGGACATACGCCTAACTCCGAAATCACCATACGAAGCTATAGCAACTCTCGAAATTCCATTCCGACCCTCGGATCAAAATCTCGCCTAACAACCGGTAATCGCCAAAATACTAACTCCACCAATTCAAGCCTAATTCTACACGGGACCTCCAAAATCAATTCCGATCACACTCCTAAGTCATAAATCATCTCCCCAAAACTAATCGATCGTCGGAATTCACATCCGAGCCCTCTAACTCATAAGTCAACATCCGGTTGACTTTTTACAACTTAAACCTTCTTGAAAGAAACTAAGTGTCTCATTTCTTACTAAATCTACTCCGAACGCAAACCATTCAACGTGATTACATAAAATACGGATAGCGAAGCATAATATAGCAGAAATGGGAAGAACGGAGCGGTAACTCACGAGACGACTAGTTGGGTCGTCACACAAAAATACTAGACTTGAAGAGGTAGATGTACCTCTGAATCTTGATTTATTAAATAAATGGACTATTTCTCAAGTCCCTATTAATAAAATCTATGACTATGGATTTTTTGATAAATTTTCCTCTAAACAGTTGATAAAAACAACTGAACAATCTCTTGCTTTAAATTCTTCAGAGCAAACTGTGCGTTTATTAATTGAACGAGATGTTTTGCCTTATAGAAAAAAGTATAGTTTTATGCATATTGGCATGGTACAAATTGCTTTTAAACCATTAACTCTTAAAGGGTTACCAGAATTTTTTATGGCTGCACTAAGAGATGCAAGAAATTTAAATTTTAGAGCATCTCTGATGGGTTCAATTGAATCTACGGTGGCTTATGGTCCCGTATATTTCAACACTCAACCCAATCTGCAATTATCTTTATCTGACATCAATATTTTAGATGCATTAACTTTAAATGTTAAGACTCATGGTTATAATTATGCTCCTGGATCTGAACTTATATGTTTATCTTATAGAATTTATTATAAGTTCTTGTCTACTTTAACTCCTCGATGTAAATTGACTGATACGTCAAACGAAACTATGATCTTTGGGACTAATTTTGCTAGATCCAAAGTCACCACTAGGAGACTTATTGGATGGAATAAAATTAATTTTCCCTCCACATGGATTCTAGACTCCGTTATATCTCAGAGTCAACAATCTAATGATATCACTAATTATGATTATTCTCATGTTAGTCAAACTCCTGAAGGTAGAATTTGTATTCAGTTTGAGGACAATAAGTCCTTAATACCTTATAGACATTCATTTACTGATAATAGAAGGTTATCATTACCTTCATCTCATTCTTATATTGCTCCTGTAGAACCTATTTATGGTCCAGCTAGATTAAATCGAGCTGCATCAATTCATATGATCCCCACTACAGAAAGTAGTAAACGAGTTGATCGTATTAAGGTAGATTCTAAGAATATAGTCAGAGATGATAATGATAAGTCTTCTGATAAGGATATTCCTACTGCATCCGTTATGGATTTTAATCTAGATGATACTTAATGATGATTAAGTTCCAAATAGATTTTAGTCCGGGATCACCGGCAAGAAAACATATTCTTTCTGAATTTTGTAATGATAAGTGGAAAAGTTTTAAAAACTGGTATACTGAGTTTTATAATACTGATGATAAAAGAAGTATTTCCCAAGAATTTTATGAATTCTGTGCTTTGCATAATCAAATTATTTATTTTGTTCCTTGGTTTATAACCACTTATATGCCTATGTATATCAAAGTGCTTGAAAGAACTTATATTGATAGTTCTGGAAATCAGGTGAAACGTATTTATCCACCACAAACTCCTTTTGTATTACCTAATAATACAGGCCTTACTTTCAATGCTTTTCAAAAATTCATTGAAGACGATGTTGCTAGTAATGGTATTAAAGAAATTAATAATTTGATTTCTCAAAATAATTATTTATCTTTATATGTTAAAGTTTTGGGTGAACATATTAGTTCTCTTGATGCAAAACTTGATTGCTTAACTGATTTAGTAAAAAAATGAGTACTTCTTCAGATAATTCCTTAGTTATACATTCGGCTCATTTTACTCCGGATGAGCCTTCTACTTCCACAAAATTACCTTCTTCAATACAGAGGCCTCCAGATATTACTGGATTTCAGATAAAATCTCGCGAAGATTTAGAGGAACTGGTTAACGCTAAATTAGCCGGCTTAAACATTAAGCCCCTCGATTTAGCCTCTGAATTTGCAGAAAAAATTTCTGATCCTTCTAAAGATTATAAGGAAGAAACCAAGTCCGAGATAAATAAGCTTCATAAGCTTAGAAAAATAGGCAAACGATATGGAGATATGCCTAGAATGGATACTTATTATTATCCTAGACCAACGCCTCAAGATGTTCTAGTTGAAGAACGAGACTGGAACCAAACCAACACCAGTTATAACGGTGATGCCATTTATGAATGGAATTTAGATGGTTTGACTGATAGACAAATCAATATTCTTGTACATCGTATGTTGGATGTATTCTACTATTTGTAAAGCCACTTCTGAACGTAATACTGAGCCAGTTATCACTAGAATGATAGTGGCAGGCTTTACAGGACAATTACGAGGATGGTGGGATAATTTTATGTCTGCCGATGATAAACTCGCTATTTATAATGCCACTCAGAGTGAACCTGGAGTAGATACTTTAGGAAGAGCTCTAGTTACCGGAAGACAAGATTGTGTATATACTCTTGTATTAACCATTATAGAACATCTTAGTGGTAGATTTACTAATATGTGTGGAAATATTCGTACATTATTAAATGGTCTTAGATGTAGACATTTAGGTGATTTTCGTTGGTATAAAGATACTTTCCTTAGTAGGGTAATGGATTTACCTGAAAGCAATAGTGATCATTGGAAAGGAAAGTTCATAGATGGATTACCACCTTTATTTGCAGAAAGAGTTCGTAAAACTCTTCGTGGTAATAATGTTCAAATTTTTTAAAACACCCTACCTATGGAAAATTAATAGGTGCTTGTACCTAAGAAGGGCTAAACCTAGGAAACGAGCTAAAGTTATAACAGCAGCTCAAACGACAGAAACTAACTGAAAGAGCTCAGTTAGGTGACTTATGTCAACAATTCGCAATGGATGATGGTTCTTCTTCTCGGAAAAAGGGAAAAGGGAAGAAGAAAGACGATTATTACCAAAGAAAAGGTAAGAAAAGACATCGTCGATCTAAAGAAGAGCAATATGCTCGAAGGAAGCATCGCAAAAATACACGATTTGCTAAGAACAGGTCTAAAAGAGACATAAAAGATATAAAGTGTTACAAATGTGGAAAATTTGGTCACATTGCTCCAAATTGCAAGAAAGAGAAGCTTAATGCACTCGCTCTTGAAATGGATGAAAAATCCAAAGAAAAGTTTTTGCAAATTATGGCAGAAACTTCGTCCGATGATTATAATAGTGATAGTTCTTCATCTGTTTCTTCTGAAGACTCTATCAAATTATTAGACTTATCTGATAATGATTCTTGTGATGAATGTGAAGGTGCTTGTAATTGTGAAAATTTGGATTTTTATAAACTCCAATCACAATTTCAAAACAATTTTGAAATAAAGCCTTTTACTTCTGATAATATTTTACAACTTTTAAAAGAAATCTCAGACCCTAATTTGAGAGAAAAAATTATAAATTTGGCTTCTACTTCTCCTTCTACTTCTCAATCGGCTGATAAGCCTATTAAGAAAAAAGATATACTAGAAGAAGTTCCATATTCTATGGCAGAAGTTCAAAAATGACTTTTACAAAAGAATTCCCCACAAAATATGAATCCTCCTAGTTATACCTCTTCCTTGGATAATTTAAAAATTGAAGTAGAAAAATTGAAAAATGAGATTAAATCTCTTAAAAAATATCAAATGATTTTAGATCATAGAATAAATCAAGTTGAAAAAGATGTTTCAGTTGATCTAAAGAAAAAGGGTGTAATGTCGCCTGAAAATAATGACTTAGAAGAAATTTCTGATTTTTCTAAAAAGGCTATTCTTGATCCTAATCACGATTTGTTTTTAGGAATGATGCAAATAGCTACTTCACATAGATGGTTTGTTAAGTGTACTATTTTAATTGATAGCAATTTCTCGATCACCAAAACTGCTCTTATTGATAGTGGTGCGGATATTAGTTGTATTCAAGAAGGAATAATTCCTTCTAGATATTTTCAAAAACCTCTCACAAGGTTAATTCTGCATCTGGTGATAGAATGAAAATTGAGTATAAATTGCCAAATGCCTATGTTTGCAAACAAAAGATGTGTATACCTCATTTCTTTATCTTGGTAAAAGATAAAATGTTTCCTCCTATTATACTGGGAACGCCTTTTATTCAAGCAATTTACCCCTTTACTCATGTAGATAGTAACGGGTTTGATGTTACATATATGGGAAATAAAATTTCATTTCAGTTTATAACTGAACCTCTTGCTCGTAATATTAACTCATTAATTGATAGAAAAATTTTTCATATGAATTCTCTACAACATGAAATATATAGCATGTCTATAGAGGATATTTTGAAAACTGCAAAAGTTCAAGAAAAGGTTAAACTTATTTCTGAACAATTTGCAATCTCTATTTGTGCTGATCATCCTAGTGCTTTTTGGGTTAGAAAAAAGCATGTTGTTTCTCTTCCATATGAAGAAACTTTTTCAGAAGAAAATATTCCTACTAAATCTCGCCCCTGCCAGATGAATTCCGAATTGGTAGAATTTTGCAAAAAGGAAATTGATACACTTTTGCAAAAGCATTTGATTAAACCTTCTAAATTTCCATGGTCTTGCACTACTTTTTATGTCAATAATGCTGCAGAAAAAGAACGTAGAATACCAAGGTTAGTTATCAATTATAAACATTTAAATAAAGTTTTAAAGTGGATCAAATATCCGATCCCAAATAAAAAGTATTTACTTTCAAGATTATATGATGCTAATATCTTTTCAAAATTTGATTTAAAATCCGGATATTGGCAGATTCAGTTATTTAAAGAGCATACTTATAGAACTGCTTTTAATGTTCCATTTGGACAATATGAATGGAATGTTATGCCATTTGGTTTAAAGAATGCTCCTTCTGAATTTCAGAAAATTATGAATGATATTTTTAATCCTTATTTAGATTTTATTATTATCTATATTGATGACATTCTTGTATATTCTAAACGTTAGAATTGCATTACAAGCATCTTGATATTTTCAAGAAAATTGTTATACAAAATGGTTTGGTTATATCTAAACCAAAGATGAGTCTGTTTCAGACTAATATTAGAT
>MCJB01021269.1:0-12500 GCA_002018475.1 Nicotiana obtusifolia
GATAGGGCAAGAATCCTTCTTCTTACGGATACCAGCACTGGTCTCCGCCAAGGAGTCAGAAAAAGAACCCACAATTGCGTTGAAGGCACCTACCGGCTCGGTTTGATCTGCATCGTCGGATTCATCATCCGTTCCATCATCAACCACCTGATGAGCATTCATTTGCGCATACGGACATTCGTTATTCCAATGTGGTCCGCCACAGTGACGACACCCTGAAGGGGGCTTTCTCCCCCGATCATTGTTGGTAGATGCAGCACTGGTACTGCCTGAGGAGGGAGCCCTAGATTTATTTACACTCCGATCTCCTCCACTTCTGCTTGGGCCACTATTACTTGAATGACCCCCTTTATATCCTCCCTTGACAGGCTGTTGAGGCCTATCTTTTCGAGCTTCCACTTGATAGTCCCCAAGGCATTCCGCTGCTTGGATTGCCTTGGGCAATGTGTCTACCCTTTGTCTCTGGAGTTCCATGCGAGCATAGGGTTTCAACCCTTCAAGGAAGGTGAAGAGTTTGTCCTTGTCCCCCATGTCTCGTATGCTCAACATAAGTGCAGAGAATTCTCACACGTAGTCCCGCACTGACTTGGTCTGGCGGAGCTCCCGGAGTTTCTTTCTTGCATTATACTCAACATTTTCTGGGAAGAACTGTAAGCGTATGGCAGCCTTCAGTTCCGCCCATGTATCAAGATTGTCCTCACCGGCCCTGATGGCTTCATATTTCACCCGCCACCAGAGTTTAGCATCACCTTGAAGATACATGGCGGCAGTTGCCACCTTCTTAGCTTCTTCTAGGCCTCCCACGGCATCGAAATACTGCTCGATGTCAAAGATGAAATTCTCCACTTCGTTGGCATTCTGAGCCCCACTGTATGGCTTGGGCTCAGGAATTTTCAATTTCTGGGCCGCGGGCGCAAAATTCATAGTACCCCCGATTTGGTTCCCGCTTCCTCGAAGCAGGCCCTGTAAAGCAGCATTGACAATATTGAGCTGGCCTGTCAAGTTGTCGATGGTCTGTTGCATGGTAGTCATCCTGTCTGCTTCCTGTGCCCTGTGGGCTAAATCTTCGGCACACTCCTGTTGGAGGCACTCAAATTTCCCAAAAATTTCGGCTGCCTCTGTGGCTGTCGTTTGTCGGTCTCCTTCCGAGTCGCGGCTGATGTTTTCAATGTCAATTTCGGCCTGGTGCATCCTGCGATCCAGGTCCTCCAACCTTTGCACTAGGCTGGTCTGTAGGTCAGGCACAGTTTCCACGATGGGCCGTAGTGCGTCAACCGTCTGTTCAAGGACAGTGATCCTATCCCCGTAATTCACCATGGTCAAAAATGGTGTAATGGCAATGCGTTCCCTCGTCCGATGTCGAGCCTAGGCTCTGATACCAACTGTTACGCGGCGCCTTCCTGAAGTTCCTTGGAAGGGCAACGTAAGGCTAGGCAACCGATGTCAGTCTGATTGCCGTCCGCCAACTGAGGTCCCCTCCGCACGCTAGACTAGATTGTCAGTGCCGTGCGAAAAAACCAATATCGTGAGCAACGAGAGAATTGAGAGCTTGTAGAGAAAATTGAGAAAAAGAGCTTGCTTGCATTAAATGAAAGGCTATTACAAAGGCTACGCGGTGTCGAGGGGGTGAGACACCAGTACAGAGAATTGATTGCTTGCTTGAAAGTTTGAATGCTTATACCCCCCTAATAATGCTTAAAATAAAAAAACCAAAGTTACAAGAGTTGACCTAAGAAAGCTGTAGAATCATACTGAGATAAAATAAAGTAAATCTATTCTATATTTATAAAGAAAAGGACTTAGTCTTCTACAAAGTAGAAACAAGTCCGTCAGTAGCAACTTTGTCATTCGGCTCAAGGTCCGCGCGCAGCGTTGTCTGCGCGCGGTGTGCTATGGGCATCTGCCTGTGGCTGGCATTGGCGCTGGCTATCAGTGGGGCGACAGAGGCGCTTGCGCGCTTGTCACTTGGAGCTGCCAAGACCACGGGGCCGACCGTGTCGCTAGGCGTTGGGAGGCTTGCCAGGACGCCACGGAGCACGTCCAAGGGGTCATGGGGCATGGCTGGAAAGCCGCCCATGACAGATACTGTGACAGTAATTTTGGTTTTACCTTTCCCTTTTATCAGCTCAATTCAATTCATTTACTACTTTCACTTACGTTCGGGAATTTACTTCTTTTTAAGCTTTCTTTAAATTTATGCCTACTTTAGCTTATTCCGTTAATTCATAAACTTGGATTACTCATACTAAAATATAATAACTAGGGGTGCAAAAACTGAATCGAAAAATCGCACCAAACCAATTAAAAAGTTTGAGTAGGTTTGGTTTGATTTGATTTGGTATTGAGTGAAAAAACTCATACCAAATCGACATATAAATATATAATTTTTATATATATTTTTAAAACTTTTTATAGAATTTTCTTTAAAAAATGTCTAGAAATATTTGTGATTCTCTTATGGAATGTAATATTTAGTTAAATATGAAGCCCTTCATATTTATTAACTTCAAATAATGGGTTGTATGATCACTTTCTTATCAAGTGTTAGTGAAATACGCCAATCTCTTTGTTCTTCCATATTCATGATCTATTAAATTCTTATATCTTTTTCGAATTTAAAATGATATTTCAATAATTTAAAATTAAATAGAACATATCATCATATAGGTTCATATTTATTTTTATGTTTTATTATTAAATTCGATTAACCTTGAACGTGTACATCAACGTAAAATTATTGTTAGACGACTAAAAAATAACTATGTGTTACTAAGAAAATTCTTCATTAGAATATTTTAATAAATCAGATATTGTCAATTTTTTTAAATTTTACTAAACATATATTTACTTATCAGAAATTTAACATGGTAAAATTAAAATAATATTAGTACAACAAAAAAATACGAAAAATCCGACAAAACTGAACCAATCTAAACCAATATAGTTGGTTTGGTTCGATGGTTCGGTTTTGATAAAAACCGAACCAACGCGGTCCATATATACCAAACCGAACCAACGCGGTCCATATATACCAAACCGAACCAACGCGGTCCATATATACCCCTAATAGTAACTTCCACTACTATAACCTTGTGTAAAATGTATAGTCGAGTGGAACTCCCTTCTCATCATAATCACCTAGACAAATTAAAAGTCACTGCATATATAGTGAATTAAACTGCCACAGCTGCCTACTCAGCCGTATTCATGTATGTTTCCTCTTTAACAAGATAGATAACAATAATAACAAACCCATGGGCCGTTGCCCGGGATACTGACCTAAAAAAGATAAAGGTGTCTACTTCAATTGACACTGCCCACGTATTCTAAACAAACACCATGGCGATAATATACAGATTTTAGTGGTCGTGTGCTTTATGGCATCGGCAAGATTGACACAAAGGAGCCTTAAGAACCCAACCTAGCATTCACAAAAAGAACGGTGAAATGCCTGTTCAACCCAAACAAACACTTGATATTTTATTTTTCCCGTCAGAATAGATTACATGTAGTAAATTCCACGTGTTTGATGTTCCTAATTCCTGTTGCGCCTCCAATTTCGCTAAAGAATATGGTTAAAGAATGAAGTGGAAAACCAAACATTGAGCACGGCCAACATTTTCATTTATCTTCCAGTCACAACCAAATGCACCGGAGAATTATGGAGTGAGGGATGTCAGAATTGAGTTAGCAACTTTGGTTGCACTCAACATGTAACTGCAAAGGGATCCAAAAAGGCGGTTTTCTCTTCCACTAATCATGGATCTGCTTGTGTACAACCTGCTCCTCCACAGCTAGTAGCATGAGCTAAGATGCAATTAATGGCCATGATTTCTACATCAACAATACTTTCCATATCTTTCTCATATACACGACCAGAGACCATACAGCAAGCCACGCTGAAACATATAGCAAGATCACACCGGAAGCTACAAAAATTCCAGCTCCTGATAAACTACAGAGAGGACAGTTACCAAGGTCAAACCACAATCAGATGAATTTCCAATAAGCATTCCCTGTTACTTTGAACATTAGCATGAGTTTAGAACACAAAAGATACCTGCTATCTCTGGTAACAAGGAGGATGGTCAATGCAATCATCTGAGTGGCTGTTTTCCACTTCCCCAAGTTATTCACAGCAACAGCCTGGGAAATTCATTACTTATTACTGCGGTAATTAAATCATGAAGTGGATTATTCTAGAGTAAACAGTAATAGGTTAATCGTGAACCTCTGAAAGTTTACTGCCCTGAGAAGCTGCCCATTCTCTAACTGCAGACATAGTTATCTACAAAAAGATGTGCAGAATGAATAAAAGATCAGTGTTCACCGCTCGTCCATGATGGAGAATGAACCAAAAATCAGTCAAAAGATATTAGCCGCACAAGGAAGAGCATCATATGATATATATTTATTGGAAAAGAAAGAAGAAATGAATCTTCACTATAGTCCTACATTATTACTGCAAAACTACCATGTTAAATCTGGACCAATATATTTCGAAGAGTATCAGAATGCCGTATGCTACACAAAAAATTAATAACCTAAAATCCAGATAACAATGTCTAGGTGAATATATCTCTAGAGAACTATTAATTAGGTTCATCAAAAGTACCAAAGGTTTAAATTCATATTCTCAAGAGAAATTCATATTATATGTTGTGATGGAAATCGATAAACAATGTATCTCAACAGCGAAACAAGGAGAAGAATTAATAGGGGATAGAAAATATTGTACTACAACTATGCCTCGGTCCCAAGCAAGTTGGGGTTGGCGTATATGAATCCTTATTCCTTTCATTTAGCTCAACTCATCATCATAGATCTACAATCCAAATTGATTCACCGTCACTCTTGTCGTGTTCCTAAGTCTACACTCTATCACTCTTTCCAGAGTTCCATTGTATGACTCATGAGTTTAATGCCACGATAGTTCGCACAACTTTGAATAAAAAAAAAATAGAATAGCTTTCTTATCCCAATATGAATCGAAAAAAAGGCATGATATTTCATTAGGATAAATTAATTTTTAATTTTTCAACAAAATTAAAATTTACAATTTCATTAGATGATATAAGTTGATTATGAGAATTTCTAGATAGATTTTCAAGTTTTCTCCCTCCGTTTTAGAAAATAAATTAGATAATTTAATATCATCCACCCAAAGCAACAATATGGAAAATTTTCTTTCATGAACAAATGAAAATCTTTGATGTGGAACCTTTCTTTTTCTTTTTGGAATTCTTTTCTCAAACTATTCTTTTTACCAGAAATTTAACTGGCACTTCTTATCTACCCCCATGTCCAACACGCTTGTATTAACTAGTGATAGGCTTTCAAATTCTGTCATTCTAATATAAAAAGAAGATTGGATCAAGTCACTCTCCATCGGATCACCCTAAACCCTTAAAAATACCTCCTAAAAGAAGCGACGCTTAAGGCATCAGCAAGATAGCTCAACAAGTCCATGTGTCAGTGTTATTAGGAACATAGTGGACAAAACCATCGAATTCCTCTTTGATCACATGTCAAAAATGAAACCTTGTTGAAACCTGCAGGAGCAAGAATATGTTGTGTAGCATCCTTCTCCACCTCGACAATGCAGGGTAGTTCCACAATTCTCCTAGATCCCTTGCACCAAGTGTTGACTAGTTTATATTTTAGTTCTTGTTTATTTGTTGATCTGATTGGGTAATGCTATGTTAATGTTAGGGTAATGGTATTTTAATGTACTTCTGTTGATGGCTTTATTATAGTGTTTTTAGTATCCATTATGTTACTCAATGTCCCTCTTGTTGCTTGTGCTCAATTTTTCCCTTCAACAAAAAAAGAATTACATTAGGAAACATAATCCCTTAAATGGGGTCTGGGGAGGGCAGTGTGTACGCAGACCTTACCCCTACCTTATAAAGATAGAGAGGCCGTTTTCGATACACCCTCGACTCAAGGAACAGTGGATGTAACATCAATTAAATTAGTTTATTTAATATGGGCTACATAAATATAAAGTGTTTTAAGTTTTCTCCTTGTTCATTTCAGCAGAAGGATATGAACCATAGCTTCATGGAACTCTTGAAAAATAGTGGGACTAGTAATCACAAATTATGTGGGAAACTATAGCAAAGATATCATCTTTTGAACAACTAAAACTTATATGTGGCGAAGGTACGACTGAAAATAAACTATTATTTCAGTAAGTTTCAAAAGCAATATTAACTACTTAACACAACTTACCTCATGATAGATGACATTTTCCTTTCCCTTCCTTATAAGTTATAACACTGATTTGTAGTTACTTACTACTATACTACTTTTTGCAGAAGCTAAGAATTCAGGTTTCAAACTTGTACTTATACTATACTAGATGCTCAAAATTGCTAATCAAAATCTACACTATATGCCTTGAACTTGTTTTCTAAGGTACCTCCTATTCTTTCAGAGCCTCCTGATGGCCCTGCTACTCCACCCAGCCTCCCCACATCCTCAGAAACAACAAATAAATAAAAACTAAAATGTGCAGTGGAAAACGACCACCATGAGACATGCTTCCATGCGAGGTAATCGGATGCCACAGATAGGGTGCATAGAATGCTAAAAGGATCTAAGTCTTCATGCAATCCTTACTGTTTTCATGGCCATCTAACACCTTCAATTTCCCTAAAGGCCAGGGTACCTTAGATTTAACAGAAATATAATCTTAGTAACACCTTGTGGAACATTTAAAAACCCTCCCAGAAACTGAGTATCCAAAATGTTTCTCTGGTGCACTGCAACAACTAAAACCATGTCAAAAAGGGGAAATACAATTCCATTATGGTGTTATCTCCTATAAGAGAAAGGAACTACGTCAATGTTCCTGATCCCATGAGTATTAATATCATAGAGTTAAAGTTTTCTTTGTGAAAGTATACCAGGTGCAAGGAAATACAGCACTGAACAAAAGTACAGTTGATCACTCACCTCCCTGCCTATTATCGCAATTGAAGGTACAGTTAGTAACCATGGCAATTGCCCAAACGCACTAGCCTCCAAAGGTCTAGTGCACAACAAGATCAAGGTGGCAGCAACCATTAGCTGTTGCAGTCAAGAAGAATTGTATCAGGAACATTTGCACCTTCATTACAAACAATTATGCTGAAGTGACTCAAAGATTATAGATAATCGAAACAACTTTGCTAGCAAACTGGTAAAAATTCCAGGCAATATGCATGTGGACCAAAGAATAAAGAGAAAATACCTTATCAGCCACTGGATCTAAAAATGCACCAAAGGCAGTTCCTAAGTTCATCTGGACGTGGCAAATCATCCACATTTGTAAGTTGAGATATAAGCACTTACAATTCGAGAAGAGACGATTCTATTAAATAGCACAAGCATTACCTTGCGAGCAAGGTATCCATCAAGCCAATCAGTTATTGCTGCAGCAATAAATATACCTGTTGTAGCGGTTGGTCCCCACCAGCTATCCACATAGAATGCTATATTGAAAAGGCTTTACAAAATCAATTTTGTTTTACAGAGTAACAATTTGAAAACAAATTATGCTATCCCATAAAAGGAGAATCACATAATGCTATGGCATAATTTGTAAAATAGCTGTGTAAAAGGAAATAACTGAAACTAAAATCCAAGAATTTCTTATATTAAGTAATGAAACAGATCAGCAAACTAATGAGCCACTCATTAGAAAACATTACATAAAACCATCCAAAAGACAAATAACAAGACAACTATGTTAAATGATCAGATGTCTGAAACTCTCACTTTCTTTATTCAAATGTTCGGAAGTTTTATATAACGCCTTAGATCAAGAGTCCGGGACAGTTTCCCTCATGATGTATCATTTGTCTCTTGTCTCTAAGCAGTATGCACCATGTTCCGCAAGTTAGCAGTTCAACAAAGAAAAGGGAAATGAAAAACAGAGTCTTCTTTCCTTATTCAATTTCCTAAACAATTAATCCATTACACAATGATATTTTTCTAGCGCACGCAATATTTTCAGGTATCAGCACCTTTCCTCTCCACAGCTAAATACGATACGACTAAAGACCAGATTCTATTAGTTACGAAGCCAATCATCTCACCAAATTAACTCTTTTTTTATAATCGAGAAATGAGCCAATGGCGCAAGGTTAAAAACTGGATAATGGGCCCCGCACCTATATCCTTCTCCACTTCAAACAGGCTTTTGTCTGTAGGGACGGAGTTACCCTTGTCCAAGGGGAGTCAATTGACACCCTGTAGCTGGAAATTACACTGTGTTGCTAGATCAATCTTGATGTATATACACTATGTTGAATATCTTTGGCTTCTTCGTGTATTTACTTCCTTATATTTCGCCTCGCATTAGTGAAAATCCACTGCCGCTAGACCAAAGCCTCTAGGGCCAAATTTAGTAACTTTAATGTGAGATGTATTCGTACTTAGTTGAATAGGCAATCTAAATGCATCAATTCTAGTAATCAAAGCTCAATGACATAAGAACTCACTGGAAAGGAGAAAAATCAACTTCAATTAAACAGCAATTTCAAATATCACAACCAAATTTACCACATTGCACACTCTCATTAACTAGGGTTAATAGATATAACTTTTTGTTTCATTCAGCAGAACTTACTAATTACGAGAATCGGGATTGCGGCAACCCGGCCGATCGTCAAAATTGTAGGCAATGTAAGTAACTTAGCAGACTTTGACGGAGCTGACGACGGCCGAAATGCAGAGCCCATGCTAAGACAGGAAAAACCTAAAACTTTCGCCGGAAATAGATACGCCGGCGCCGGAGTTGCGATCCTCCGGCAACGGTAGATGAGTGTCGGAGGCACCGCCTGATGATTTGTATTTACGGCGGTGGAGGTGGAGGTGGAGGTGGAGGTTGTGGTGGAAGTGAAGGTGGTGAAGAAAGTATAGGGCTTCTGGCCATAAATAGAGGCGAAATTAGCGGTGAGTTTGAGCCCCACGAGCATGGTGTGTAAAATTGTAATAATAATACGCATAAAGGCTTAGGTTAGCGGAAGTAGTTGGTGAAGAGGCTTATTTTAGACGGAATGAACTCACAACTATTTATTGAATACTAGTCTTATCCCTATAGTAACAGGTACTAATTTTGTTAAAATTTACATAAATATTTATTAAAGAATATGATGCAATCATAAAATAAAAATTAAACTAAAAAATATAAATTTCTAAATTTTTTGGTAAGAAGGAGTTCATTTGTCTTTAATTAAAGAAACTATAATTATATTACATAGTTCATATATTACTACGATTTTATATCTAGTCCAAATAAAGAAAACTTTAATAACTAAATTTTTAATTGATTTTTATGTCCTAAATATTAGAAAAATAATTGAATGACTAATTTTTCTTTAGTAATTAATTTATTATAAAAATTAGTGTTAATATTCATTTTCAATAATTTATAAAATACTTCTAATTTAAGGAACTGTTAAAAATAAAAGAAATAGATATTACAGCCCTTAAAAGGAGGCATATACTCCTTTCTAACCCAGTTTTTCGGGTTTCTAACCTATAACTCAACAATAATATAGACAAATTCTTGCGTTGCGTTATTTACCCATTCAATCTAAAGTAAATTTTAATTGATTTTAAAATTTTAAATATTAATATTTCTTGGTTTAAATAAGGAAAGAGTTAATAACGAAAACTTTAGTTTATTTTAAATTTTTATATTATGAAAATAATTAAATAACTATTTTTCAGTATCTTTTAAAGGTAAAAAGAATGAACGACATTTCGCTAGGGACTTCGTGCTTTGATAAATTTTTAAAAGATAAAATTTATAAAAAAAAATTTAGATATTTGTGTTTGTAGAATTATTAGTGTTTTTGACTCTTAGCAATTACTTTTCTCTCTTATATACTTAAATGTTTTCTTATTAATTATTCTATTTATTGAGTTTAATTTTTAAATATTATATTAAAAGGTTGACAAATGAAAAAATATTATTTTAGTCGAAAAGTAGTTTAAATATAACATGGAAATGTTTTAGGCTTAAAATTGAAAGTATTCTTTGATAGATCAACGTTCATATGTTCAAGTATTTTAAAGTGAGACCATTTGATCGTTTATTCGTGAAACTGGTTGCATATATTTATAGTTTTGTTACATACTCTAAAAGAAAACAAATTATGTAATGTAAATATAAACTGGTTTTAAAATCTTAAAAATTGGGACTTTTCCACAATTAAATAAGGAAAGATTTATAAGTAAACCATACATTAATTTTCATGTCTTATATATTAGGAAAATCACTAAAATGACTATTTTATACAATGTAAACTCTATTTTTAAAGAGTAAAAAAGACGAACGACATTTCGTTAAGGGCATTCGCGCTTTTAATATAGTACTAGCTTTAAGGTACGTGCGTTGCACTTGAATTTTGCATCTTTCAATAAAAGTCTATAGAATATATAATAATTTGTTCACAAATTTGCCTAATATCTAAATGTAGTTTATTTACATATTCTTTTTGATAATATTAAACAAAAAATTATTTACAGTTTGACACATTAAAACGAAATATATGGATTCAAAAGAATAACTTAGACAAAAAATAAGGATTGAGAAAATTAAAAAATGTACTGATGTCACAATATACAATAATTAGTTTGCATCAGTTGATGTACAACAGACAAACCATCATTCTTCAAGTTTGTCTAGTAGCTAAGTGCACTTCAATTTATTTTTTTTAATAATATAAAAAAAAGGTTTATTTATAAATTTACAAATTAATACCAAATAAAGATTTATATATTTAGATATTTTCTTATAAGTAGTTTACTTACCATCTCTCTCAATACAATTAATGCAATATAACTTTCAAAACATAATAAATTATTTTCATGCACAATACAACTATAATGATTAGGAAAAAAAAATATAAGTTAGGCAATAAAATGTTGCACCACACCTTAAAATTAATATTTTTTAAAAATAGTTATGATGAAGAATGTGAAATAGTATCAAAGTGATTCTATAACAATCATTTTTCGTGAGATAATAAAAGTTGTTACATGAGGAAAACTGTCAAATTTCTGGCTAGATACAAGGAAGCTAATTGCCATGTCTATTCTTAAATCATGAATGTACATAATACAATCAATCAAAATAGCTAATCAAATTTATCTTTTACTTACATAATATGAGCAATTTGAACTGACTTAGCAATTAGTAATTATAATAATAAAATATTAGACAAAAATAATCTGAATTAATGAGATCTTTAATTGGTATGAGCTAGAACGTGTTATTTACGGAATACAATGACTCTAACAATCTCTACTTATTAAACTGGTAATCGTACATGAAACATAATAAATAAAAAATATAATTGATAACTTTTTAATTTGTAATTGTCTATCAGGAATAAATGAACGTATAATATTATCAGATAACGTCAAGAAGAGCTTGAAGATTAAAAAGTTTATCTCGAGTCACAAGTAAATTTTCATGTCAGACGATTATTCTATCAAAATATTATGATAGAGAACAAAGAATAGTTGCTACTTTTATAGAAGTATTCAACCCCTTATTCTAAATGGTTTTAGTTTTATAATCATAGAACACTGAATCTAATTCTTTTACTTTTTTAATTCAACGATAATTTATATTACTTGCTAAAACGTAAACCTAAAGTGATAATTCGGAGTTGAAAGTGGTCGAAAATTTTACCTAAATATTTTAGAATAATTAAAGTTTAATACCAAAACAAAAAACTCCTTAACCGAATAAGAGTACAAACAGGTCGAAAGATTCCTAACGTAATCTATTGTGTTATTACTTTCCTTTTACAAATTTGATATGTTACATAATTCTAACAAGGAAACATTCAATAACTAAATATTTAGTTAATTTCAAAGACCCTAATTTAATTAAATGACTATTTTGTCTAGTATGAACTATATTTCTAAAAGATAAAAAAGAAGAACGACATTAAGCTAAAGATCTTCGTGCTTTTAATATAATATAGATAGATAGATTATTGGGTTTAATCATTATATAAACTTTTAATTTGTTGACTCGACTATTTTGAATTTTTCTTTTATATCAAAAGTTTTTCTATTCAAAATTCGAGATAGAAATCTTATTAATTAATCGTATCCCTTGATAAAGAAGCGAGCAATTGACCATATAGATTCTATTACTCTCTTTGTTTTACTTTGTTTGACATTATTATTTCTTTATTAGTACATTTCAAAAATAATAATATTTTTTTAATTAGAAGTTTTTATAGCCACACAAATATTATAATAACTTGCATTATAAGTCTTAGGAAATTTACAACCATACTAATATTATGATATATTTAGAATAATAAATTTTAAAAGTCTTTACTTATTTGTTTAGCTTCGTGCTAAATCAAATTTATACTATATTAAAAGTACGAAGACATTAGCGAAATATCGTTTGACTTTTTACCCTTTTAAAGTAGATTTCATATTTGACAAAATTATAAATTAAGTATTCTCCTAATATT
>MCJB01021269.1:20000-26124 GCA_002018475.1 Nicotiana obtusifolia
CATGTATTTAACTCACAATATGAAGAAATCACTTACCCCACGATAGATGATGAAAATGACACTCCAAAATTGCTCCAAAATAGGCTCCCATGGATGAAATAAAGCGAAAATGAGCCAAACTCCCGATTTTAAAAGAACATTGCCCAGTCCGACCTTCCTCGCGAACGCGACATTGCCCTCGCGTTCGCGAAGCACAACCTGCTTCAACCCTAAATTCCTTCTTCGCGATCGCGAGGACAGGCTCGTGAATGTGAAGCCTTTCCAGGCCTGACCATCGCGAACGCGGAATTATCCTCGCGAATGCGTAGGCCAAAAACTCTCAGGCTCAACTTACCTTACGCGAACACGATCAATCAATCGCGAACGCGTAGCAAAACTGCCCAAACCTATGCGAACACGTCTTCCTTATCTCAAACGCGTAATACAAAAGGGCCTGTTAAAAAATTCATTCTTCGCTAACCCATGAGGCTATTCGCGTTCGCGAAGAACAACACTAGCACCAACAAACCAACAATAACAACCTAGCCAAACTTGGTCTGAAATCACCCCAAAACACACCGAAGACCCCGAGGACCCGTCCAACCACACCAACTAGTCGCAAAATATGAAACGAACCTGCTCGAGGCCTCAAATCACACCAAACAACATCACAACGACGAATCAACGATTATAATCCTTCTTTAAACTTTCAAACTTCGACGAACGCGTCCGAACCAAATCAAAATATTTCGGAATGACACCAAACTTTGCATGCAAGTAACAAATCACAATATGAACCTATTCCAAGGCGCGAAACCTCAAACGCACATCGATAACATCAAAATTCACTTCAAACCAAACTTATGAAATTCTTAAGCTTTCATAATATGAACCTTCCATAATAAGCGCCGAAATATTTTCGGATCATCCGATACTCAACCCGAACATACACCCAATCCCGACTTCGAGGTCGTTTACTCAAAAGTCAAATAAATTCTTCCAATTTAAAGCTTCCGAAATTAGAATTTTATTTCCAAGTCAACTCCAAACTTCACGAAATTCAATTTCGACCACAAGTACACGTCATAATACCTGAAGTGAAGCTACTCGCAGCCTCAAACCGCTAAACGACGCGCTATAGCTTAAAACGATCGATCGGAACGTTACATACATAATCCACAATATTTATTCAAAATAATTTATTAATTATTACATTTTTCGCTATTACTGATAAATTATACTATTAGTTAATATAATATAGTATAACAACTTTAAGTCAAATTCAATCACATAACATAGAATCAAATAAATATTTTATTTTTATTATACAAGAAAAAAGTAGATTATAGAAAAAGAAATAATGCCTAATTGTAAAGTGAATCTCTCATATTTGGAATTGTCACGCTTGTTAATAAAATATTTATGACTCCATAACATTTAAACAATAAAGATTATTTACGACTTACTAGCATAACATAACAATTTAATTACATTGAGAGCATAAGATCACTACAACCTCTTTTTCTCCTTCCTTTTTCGTCTTGACCTTTTTGTTTTTGTTGTTTGTTTCAGAAGAAAACTACTAGTCTTGAAAATAATGTAGGCATAAGAGTAAAATGTCACAGACAGCTGAATCTTGAAGCATAAACTTCCAATTAGAATTTGCCACCTTGTTGTCCTCTTAGACAGCATGCTGCGGCGATCCAATGATGGAGCCACCTAAAGCTTATGGGTATCAATTGATATTTCTTTATCAGAAAATTATATTATTGAATTAAATTAAAAATGTATTTTTATGTGTATATATTATATATTGAATTATCTTAATTTTTGTAATTTATTTATTTATATTTTAATATTTTTTAGTGAAATTTTTGGCTTCACCAATATAGACATCACTCAATTTCTTTGATGATTGTAAATTGTAATGCAACTTCTGTTTTCCATTAATCATAATGAATGTTGTGTATGCGTGCGAGTCCATGTCCAAAGGGTGAGTCCTGTTTAAGGCCCTTTTGATAGTGGCAGATATCAATTTTGCTGGGTATCACCATTTTCTTTTTGATTTTCCGCCCAAACGATTCTTATTAGAACTTTTTATTTGCAGAGCTCAAATACGAAACTTTTTGTCCGTTCATGGTATTAATTTACCATATTCACTACTATCAATGGATGAACCATGAGCTCGAATCTCTACTCCGATAGGGAATATCAATTGGCATTTTTCAACTTACTTTAAATTCTCGATAAACTAATAACCTCAATTAGATAATATATCTGGCATGCCCCGACTTTGGAGCAACAATGATAAATTAATACTGCTTCAGTAAATCAATAAGATGCAATAAAATCATATATTCCAAATATAAGTGAAATCAATTGACAGAAACGAAGGGTTCATCAAACTTATATAGAGGACCATGTTCTCTATTAATTCTCACATAACACACAAAATTGTAAGTAAATAACATAATAGAGTTTTACGTGGAAAACTCCCAGCTCACGGGATTAAAAACCACGTGAGATTTCAACTTCACTACCGAGCAAACTTCAGATTACAAACTGTTGTAATCTAGGAATTAACCTCTTAATCCCTCACTAACTTGTAATAACTCTATTACAAGCCCCTTTGTAATAACTCTATTACAAGCCCCTTTGTAATAACTCTATTACAAGTCCCTTTGTAATAACTATATTACAAAGCTTAAAACTCGACTAACTATAGCCAAGACACAACACATAGTTTATGATTTTACAAAGGTTTCCTACACAATGCTTAGTAGGATTACAAGTAAATTACTTTGACAAATGTGCTACACAACTAAGGACATATGAAGACTCAATGCAGGAAGCTGATCCTTCATTATGTTGCTCTTTATTCTTGACGCCTTGAATGTCACTTGCAGGTTGGCAATACACTTGAGAGAGAGCTTGATGAAATCTGGAGTGTGCAAGTCTGATGTTTTGCCTTTGCTTCAAGTTAATATTACATAAGTGATATGACTTGAATGATGCAAGCATGTTTGGTACAAAGGCATTCCCCATAAAGTGACTGCTCCACTGTTTGCACTGTTGCGTGCGTGCAGAAGAATAGTTGCAGTCACTTTACAGCTGGGGGGAGTTGACTGGTACTGTCAGCAAGGGAACTGATGTCGATCTGTTCCCTCTGTTGTTTCTTGGACTCTGAATGTTGAAACATGTCCCAGACTTGAGACTTGTTGATCTTGAGCACTCAGAGGATGTGGAACAGGTTCCCCATCTGGTTCTCAACAAAAAGTTTGTTAAATCATCAAAACATAGCAAGATACATGCTTATCAATTTCCCCCTGAGACTGTGCTTGTTCCCCCTCTTGTTCCCCTCAATCGATTTTTCCCCTTTTGACATCATAAAAAGATCAGTGACATGCAATAAACAAAATGAAGTCTAGCCTGATTAACTCATGCCACTTGTGTGCACATAAACATGACTGAAAACAGAGCAAGAAAAAGACAAAATAAGCATAGCAAAAGGACGGAATATTCATTAAATTTGGAAATAAACAGGGTGCACTTCCATTTGTTGAAAAATCATCCACAAAATAAAAACAACAAAAAAAGGTTCCAGCCGCTAAACATATCCAAATTCATAACACCAAAATAGAGAACAAACACTAGAACTTGACACTGGGAAGGGAACAATTTTAAGGAGCACTGGAAGGGGGGAGGCAAAGATGAGGAGGCAAGAGTTCTAAGGAGGATATCCATTCGAGCATTGGCAGACCCTTGCTCAGTGAGTAACCTCTCCTTTAGGTCCTCGACTTGTTGCCTAAGATCAGCATTCTCCTTGGTCATACGGGCAACCTCTATGCCGTGTGTGCTACTGGAACCTGGTGCCTCCTGTGCCTGACTAAGCTATCCCTCAAGAATAACATTTCGGGCCTTCAACTTCCTTATCTCTTCATTGGCAATGTTCTGAGCTTCAATTAGTTGAGAGATAGTGGAGTTGCTGCCGCCCCTCCTTTCTTATCGATACACTCACACTCTTCTAAGGTGGTTTTGGAGAAGGTCTGCTTGCGAGTACTCATTGAGACCTTTCCCAACAGAACTTTGAAGAACTCAAAGACTTTGGTGAGCAAGAACTCGCCGGGCAGCCCATGATTACCATCCTTGAAATCTTCCATTTTCTTCATGTGCTCAATCATGATAACGGGTAGATTGATAGTGGAGTATGCATCCAGTGCTTCCATGAGGAACAAGTCTGCTCGAGACGTAATAGAACGCCTTTCTGCACGAGGGAGCAACACTTTGTTCACCATCTGCAATAACAACCGGTACACTGGAAGGAGGACTTTTTTGTGTACCCGTTCCCCCTGTTGTACGTCATCATCCTTCAAAATCACATTTCTAAAATTGGAACAAGTCCCCTCAATGGGGGATATTCCACCAGTAGGCACACCCAGGATGGTTCCCAACACAACCTCATCCATCATAAAGTCGACATCGTTCACCTTCATACAGATGTTGTCATCCTCCACTGTGAAAAAGTCAGCATTGAAACGGCGAACCTCTATCTCATACACTTTAGGACTCTCATTGGTGAAAAAATGTGTTCACTGTTGAAAGTCACAAATATCCACCAGTTGGAGCATTCCAGGCATGTCACGAATATCAGGGGCAAATGTTTTGCTCCACTTTTTCTGATTTCTCAGAATTTCCCTTCCTTCATTCTTGGCAACCCCCACCTTGGTCTTCTTTGAGGATCTAGGTTCCTCATTGGCACCAGCCTTCCGTTTCACTGATTTTCTCACACTTTTAGCTTTCTCTGCAGGTTTCTCAAACACTTATTGGATGCAGATTTCTTAGACACGTTCTTACCAAACCTTTCAGCCGCTTTTTCTCCAGACTCACCCATTTCAACATTGCTAACCTCCATCACTTTCACAGATGACTCTTTTCCAGATTTTTGAACAACAGGTTTCTTGGAGGACTTACGGATTAAGGGACTAGGTTCCTCATCCACCTCGTCATCAATATCGACAACAAGAGTTGTAGGCACTACCTCTTCATGTACTAACTTTCCACCCTTCACCAAACTTCTCCTCTTCTTTTCTTTCTTACTTTTCTGCTGAGCTGACTCAAGAGCCTCCTTCTGTTGTGGCCTAGTAGTAGGTCTTTTAGGAGCGGGTGTTTTGGGAGTTGCTCTGCTATTCGTACTACTAATAAAGCTTGAAAGAGCCACATCATCATAGTCTTCTTCACTACCGTCTTTCTCCTCCTCAAAAAGAGATCTATCTTGGGAGCAACAATGGCCAATGGCTCAACATAGACATGAGGAGAGGGAGCGAGATTAGTACTGACCTGGGGTTCTTTTGATGAACAAGGGGTTTCATCCCAAGTAGGAGCAGAGGGCTCCTCTTGGGCGGAGGGATCAGGTCCCTCGAGTGGTACCCCAATAGTACTTTCAAGTGCCCAATTTTTGACAGGCACCAGTTCCCTATCCTCTTCCTGTAGACTCTCACCTTCCCCCTGAGACCCATTGGTTTCAGACACACCTTCATAGCAACCATCCGACACACCCCTCAACAGCTATTGACAACATATTTTCTATGGCCTCTTGTTCTTTTAACCCCAAAGTAAACTCAGAAGGCACAGAAAGAATATTACGTATAAGATCTGTAGCATTCAAGTCGAGACTTGGGGTATTCATTGATGATTCATCAATAGTGCAACCACACTTTGTTATGCCTCAGAACTTTTTTCCAAATGCAGACTTGAAACTTCCTGATTTTCTTCTCCTTCTACTATTTCTTCCTCAGCCGTTTTTCCCGGCGAGGCGGAGAGAGAGGCCGGAGGCTACAATCCTCTTAGGATTCGAGGTCTTGCGACTCCGATGAGAACCAGAACTTGATTGATTTGGAGAAGAGGCAGTAGGTGGTTGGGAATCCTGTTTAGGGTTTGGACTGGGTGGTGTAGGGTCTGTCACTGGTGCTTCAAGAGATAAAGATATGGTGGGGACGATACTGGGGATATTTGAGGATTCGAGATTTTCAGACAGTATGAAGTGTAGTGAGAGTTTTATGAATGTTTGAGAGAAAAGGGAGTTTTTGGCTTTTGATGTGAACAGATGAAGCTTTGGATTTATTTAAAGGGGGTGAAGGACCGGGGG
>MCJB01021269.1:26144-48057 GCA_002018475.1 Nicotiana obtusifolia
GGGGGGGGGGAGGTGTATTAATTTTCTAGGTAGACGGGTCGTTTCAGAACAGGTATGACTCTTGGGTTCCAAAAAGAAAAAGAAGAAGAATCTGACATTTTAATGACATGGCACCCTTTTTAGCTGTTAAAAAGATTGTGCATGAGAGTACAACAGGAACTACTAACCTGTGTCGTAGGAACCAGGTTCCCTGACAGCTTTTGTAAATGTGAGCCTCATCCTTTTGCGAAGATGCAATACATTAGCTCCTTTTTTGCTCGGTAATCGTCATGCGTGTCTACCAGTAACGATATAGAAATGAGTTAGATCTTTCCAGAAAATACTTTTAGCAATTTTACCTGTGCATTTCTTTCATAGCAAATCATCGAGGGACCAGGTCCTCAACTAGATTTTATCAACCCTAGTGCAAGACGATTCTTTTCAAAGTGCTCTGTGCTCAGTGTTTTGGTGAAGATGTCTGCATTTGATCTTCTGTGCTGCAGAACTTCATGCAGATAAGTTCTTTTTCAACATTGTCTCTGAGAAAATGATGTCGCACATCAATGTGCTTTGTTCTCTTATGCTGAACTTGGTTCTTTGCCATGTTGAGAGCACTGGTGTTGTCACGTAGTAACGGCACATAATTAGAAAACACATCAAAATCTTCTAATTGATGCTTGATCCACAACAGTTGAGCACAGCAAGAGGCAACCGCCACATATTCAGCTTCTGCAGTTGAAAGAGCCACTGAATTTTATTTTCTTGTATCCCATGATATTAGAGACGAACCCAGAAAGTGGGCGATGCCAGAAGTGCTTTTCCTATCCACTAGATAACCGGCATAATCAGCATCAGCATGCCTGATTAAGTCGAAATTGTCTCCTTATGGATAGTAGAGAACCGGGTCCTGCGTTCCTTTGAGATATCTCAGGATTCTTTTGGCTGCCTTCAGATGAGATTCCTTTGGATTAGATTGAAACCAGGCACAAAGTCCCACACTGAAGACGGTATCTGTATGCTTGCTATGAGATACAAGAGTCACCCAAATGATACCTCTGTACATGGTCTTGTTCACAGGGGAACAAGGTTTATCCATGTCCGGACAAGTGGCAGTGGCAATAGGAGTATCAATGATTTTTGAGCTTCCCATTTCAAACCTCCTCAGAAGCTCTTTGATGTACTTTTGTTGACTTATTATTGTGCCCTTAGGAGTTGGCTTAACTTGCAGACCCAAGAAGAAATTCAATTCCTCCCTCATGCTCATTTCAAACTCACTTCCCGTGAGCTTTGCAAACTCCTCACACAGAGAATCATTTATTGCACCAAAGATGATGTCGTCAACATAAATTTCACAATGAGCAGGTTCCTCCCCCGTTTCTTCATAAATAAGGTGTTGTCAATTTTTCATCTTGTAAAGCCATTTTCTAGTAGAAATTTAGACAACCTTTCATACCATACACGAGGAGCCTATTTCAGCCTATATAAGGCCTTTTCTCCTTCAGCCCATATAAGGCTTTGTCGAGTTTAAAAACTTGCTTAGGATGCTTATGACATTCGAAACCAGGTGGTTGCTTTACAAAGACTTCTTATTTTAGAAAGCCATCTAGAAATGCACTTTTGACATCCATTTGGAACAATTTAAATTCCATATGAGATGCAAAGGCAATAAGAATTCTGATGGCCTTCATTCGAGCAACTGGAGCAAAAGTTTCATCATAGTCAATCCCTTCTTCTTAATTGTACCCTTGAACTACTAGCCTTGCCTTGTTCCTTGTTGTGTTCCCAAACTCATCAAGTTTTTTTCTAAATACCCACCTGGTTCCTAGGATAGCCTGTCAGCAGGTCGAGGAACCAGGTGCCACACATTGTTTTTCTCAAATTGATGAAGTTCATCTTGCATAGCAGTAATCCAATCAGCATCTTTCAATGCTTCCTTGATATTTTTGGGCTCAACTTGAGAGAGAAACGCTGAGAAGGAAAGTGAATTTCTTGACTTTGATCTAGTTTGAATCCTTGAGTCAAGAGAAGTGATCACATTTTGAAGAGGATGTGAACTTTTGTGCTTCCAGTTAGACACCTGAATCTCATTGCGTGAGGGTCCAGGTATTTCAGAATGTGACCCTTGGTTGTCATGAGTCCTACTTCTCAGCTCAGCATCTGGGGTTTCTTGCACAGCATCAGCAACTCTGTTCTCAGCTTCAGTTATTGTGACGAGGAACCAGGTTCCTCTACATCAGCTGGAGATACAATTGCATCATCATCATTTGATTTCTTGATGTAGCTCATTATGTCAGCCTTTCCATTTGCCATATTAATGACTTCACCAGGGACAATTGACTGCTCTCCATCTTGATCAATCTTATCATGTGAATCTTTCCCACGTAGGTAGTGTGATTCATCAAATATCACATGTATGCTTTCCTCAACATATTGAGTTCTTTTGTTGTAGACCTTGTAAGATTTGCTTTGTGATGAATACCCCAGAAAGATTCCTTCATCACTTTTGGCATCAAATTTTCCTGAGAAATTATGACTTATGATGCCATTTTCAACATAGAATTCATCGAATTTTGCATTATCGAACTCTGTGTCGTGATCAGATCTTATACACTCAATATTGTAGCTCAGCTTCAATTGGATCTTATTCACGAAGGCAACAAACACTGGAAAAGTTTCATCCTTGATTTTGAGGAACAAGGTCCAGGTGAATCTAGAGTAGTCATCCACTATAACAAAAATGTACTTCTTTCCTCCTTTCCTTGGCACCCTCATAGGTCTACACAGATCCATATGGAGGAGATCGAGTGGCCTTGAGGTGCTAACATCCTTTTTGGGCTTGAAAGAAGACATGACTTGCTTTCCTTTTACACATGCATCACACACCTTATAGTCATTGAAACTTGACATTGGCATGCCACGAACCAGATCCTTCCTAACCAGTTTGTTTAGCAACGTAAAGCTTGCATGACCCAATCTTCTGTGCGATAGTTCAACATCATCATCAACAACACATAGATAAGTGAGATCCCCGTTTTGCAGGGACTCAAAATCGGCAACATAAATGTTCTTGTATCTTTTTGCTGTCAGGACCACTTCTCCAGTCACAAGATTTGTGACTGTGTAAACTTTTGACACAAATTCGAATTTTTTCCTTTGTCGCAGATTTGGGAAACACTCAGTAGGATATTTCAAGCCATTCATATAGTACACATTTTTGATTGAGTGAGTGAGTGACTTCCCAATTCTTTCTATTCCCAGAATGTATCCCTTTTTTCCATTGCCAAAGGACACATTCCCTCCTTGCAGGGCTTTGAGTGAAAGGAAATCATTGATGCTTCCAATCATGTGCTTAGAACAACCACTATCCATATACCATTTTTGGCAGCTTCCTTTCACTTCTCCCTGCACAAGAGAATCAAGGATTAGACTTAGGAACCCAAACAAGTTTGGGTCCCTTGTAGTGAGGAAATGGTCGAATTAAACTTCTTTTTGTCCAGGCAGGCAGTATACGTTTTTTAATGGAAGGACCAGGTTCCTTAGCAGTAGTTACCTTTTCAACAAACACCTTATTTTTCTGTTCGGACTGAATTCTAGCCTTACAGTGTTCTTTAAAGTGACCAGTGTTACCACAGTGAGTGCAAAGCCAGTTATCAGGAATATAACATACTTGCTATATGGATTGTAGGGAGTCTTTTCCCTTTGGAACCCGACTCTCTGCCTGTTCCCACTATTGCTTGCATACATGGCAGCAATTGTACATAGGACCAGGTCCACTTTAGAGATTTTTCGAGGTCATTTTTAACTTTGCCTAGATCTTCTTGAAGCTGTCTGTTTCTTTCAATTTCAGCACACAGACTAGATTTCACAGATCGTAGTTCATTTTCAAGCTTAATGTGTGCCTCACTTGTAACTTCCTTTCCCTTTTGGACAGTCCCAGAACTGTTTCCCCTTTTTAATTCTTCTATTGTTTCTTTTAGGTCAATGACGACTACTAACAGGTCATCTCTCTCATTTTCTATGTTTTCAACTTTTTTAATCAAAACACTTTTTTCTTTCACTAGATTTTGGATGGTTTCTTTTAGGTCGGCCACTACAACTACCAAATCATCTCTCTCATTTCTACCTCTCCTAGCTCTATAGTTAAGACATTTTTATTGTTTATAAGATTGTGATAAGCGTCAATTAGAACATTTCCAAGGATATAAGCTTTTTCTGAGAGTAAGACTTTAAATTTCTTTGAACGTCTAGAAAGTTTACCTCATCATCATCATTATCTTCGTCATCGTCAGATTTTGCCATTAAGGCAAAAATGGAATCATAATAGCTGCTTCACTTTTGACTGTCATCATGGAGGTGTCACCTTGTGCATCATCTTCTCCAGATTCGCTGGAAGAGTCTCCCCATGTAGCAAGAGCTTGTTTCAAAACATTGTCAGCGGCTTCTTTTCTTTTAAATCTTTTGCCAAGAATCGAGTTCCTCTTGGCTGATTTGTCTGTGTTGTGCTTGTACTGGTCTTGCTTAAGGAGGGGACAATTCTTGATGAAATATCCTGGCTTCCCGCACTTATGACATAAGTCATATCCTCTTGGCTTGCTGAAGCTGTCCTTCTTTGGAATACCTCCATTTCTGCGGACCATCTTCTAAAATCTTTTTGTCAAGTAAGCCATATCAGCATCCTCACCACTTGATTCATTGTTGTCTGTCTTGAGGACCAAGTTCTTCTCCTTTTTGGACTCTCTTCTCTCATGATCCTTTTTATTCTTCATTTCATAAGTTTTAAAATTACCAATGAATTCATTAATGGTTAGCTTTTGTAAATCCTTTGCCTCCGTGATAGCATTTACTTTACTTTCCTAGGAACCTAGTAATACGCTGAGTATTTTCCTAACAAGTTTGTTCCTTGGAATGATTTCTCCCAGGGAATGGAGCTCATCGATGATAGAGGTGAATCGAGTGTGCACGTCCTGAATGGACTCATCGTCCTTCATCCTGAAGAGTTCATACTCAGTGGTTAGCATATCAATATTTGACTGCTTGACTTGGGTTGTCTCTTTGTGTGCTATTTGGAGAGCTTCCTAGATCTCCTTGGTAGATTGACAAACAGAAATCCTATTGTATTCTTCTATCTCAATGCCATAGATGAGGATTTTCATGCTCGAAAGTTCTTCTCTATAGCCTTGCGGTCAGCATCGCTGTATTCCTTCCTAGACTTTGGAACTGTCACTGCTAGTTCCCCAATGGTTTTCATAGGAATGAAGGGACCATCGCAGATAACATCCCAGAGTTCTGAGCCTTCAGCTATGATAAAATCATGCATCTTTGTCTTCCAATATCCGTAGTGTTGGCCATTGAATCTTGGTGGTCTGTAGGTGGATTGACCTTCTTCGAAGTTTGGTGGAGCAGCCATGAGGATCCTTTCTAGGTGTTAGCCTGATAGAAAGAACCTGCTTTGATACTACTTGATAGAAACTAAAGGTCCACCAAACTTATACAGAGAACTAGGTTCTCTATTAGTTCCCACAGAACACACACACACATAGCTGTAAGTAAATAACATAATAGAGTTTTACATGGAAAACTTTCAGCTCACGGGATTAAAAACCACGACCTACCCTTTTAGGACTTCAACTTCACTACTGAACAAACTTCAGATTACAAACTATTGTAATCGAGGAATTAACTTCTTTATCCCTCATTAACTTGTAATAACTCTATTACAGGCCCCTTTGTAATAACTCTATTACAAAGCTTACAACTCGACTAACTCTAGCCAAGACACAAACACGTGGTTTATGATTTTACAAAGGTTTCCTACACAATGCTTCTAACTAAGCTAAGTAGGAATTACAAGTAAATCATTTTGACAAAGGTGCCACACAATTAAGGACATATGATGACTTAATGTAGGAAACTGGTCCTTTATATGTTGCTCTTTGTTCTTGACCCCTTGAATGTCACTTGCAGGTTGGCAATACACTTGAGAGAGAGCTTAATGAATTCTGGAGTGTGCAAGTCTAATGTTTTGCCTTTGCTTCAAGTTAATATTACATAAGTGACATCACTTGAACGATGCAAACATGTTTGGTACAAAGGCATTCCCCATAAAGTGACTGCTCTACTGTTTGCACTGTTGAGTGTGTGCAGAGAAACAATTGCAGTCACTTTACAGCTGTGGGGAGTTGACTGGTACTGTCAGCAAGGGAACTGATGTCGATTTGTTCCCTCTATTGTTTCTTGGACTTTGAATGTTAGAACATGTCCCAGACTTGAGACTTGTTGATCTTGAGCACTCAGAGGATGTGGAACAGGTTCCCTATCTAGTTCTCAACAATAAGTTTGTTAAATCATCAAAATATAGCAAGACACATAACTTATCACCAACAAATAGACAAAAATTGTTTATTGGGGCCTTATTGGATTAGTTTTAGTTTGTGACTTTGTGTTTTCATTACTTTATGACCATTTTTTTTAATAATTATACTTGTTGCACTTGTTTATAACTATCTTAATGAAGAACGTCTTTTAATTTATTCTTGAAATTCAAAGACTTATGGCTGGGATTAAAAATACTTTTAAATATTGAAACTGATTTTAAATAAATAGTTGGTTTGATAGGAAAGTTGCAATTAGTTTTAAACATTTGAGGTATTATGTAAAAAAGTTAATGATAAGCAAATTTTCTATTAGCATGACTAATATATTCATAAAGTTCTTACCAAAATTACAAATTAAGAAGATCTATAAAAGGGGAAGAATGAAGAACGAGAATGAAATGGAGATTGCCACATATCACCAAGTATTGTATAGTTGGATGGATAAGATCATCTTACTTTTTATTAGAGTTTGGACACTTTATAGTATGCATGTGACGACACTAAAGTTTGCTATATATATATATTTTTGTTTAGGCGACTTAACTAGACCTTATTTAAACTGAACACTTGTAGTAAGTCTAAAATGTGTCAATTAGGCATATTTTTCACTGGCTTGAAAATATCTTAAGCTTGTGTTTGCACGCGTTCCTTACATGAAATAATTAGACAATTAAATTATTTTGGTATGAAAGATGAACCTCAGAAGAAGTATAAAAAGTTGTCCAAAAGAGGATTGAAAATGATGAATCCCAAGTGTAACTAACGATTTAGTTGGCTAATTAATCCATATAAGGAGCACTTGTCAACGTGCGCTTGAGATATTTCCAAGCCGATTTAAGCCTAATTAAGTGTTCAATTGGAACAAGGCTTACTGGAGGTGTGTATATGATCATGGCAACTTTAGATTTTTGCGTATGTATTCAACCTTAGAGTTTTGGAGTTCAAACACTGCGAATAAAATTATGATCATGAGCACTTTTTTTAATGAGCCGAATTCTCATGTTCGAAATATGAAAGTAGTGGAAATAAGAATACAGAGATGGGTCTTGGACATGTTAGGAAAGATAAGGTTAAGAATGAAAATATTCGGGACAAATGGGAGCGACCTCCGTGGTGAACAAAATGCGGAAAGCTAGCTGAGATAGTTCATGTTGGGTTTAAGCTTGGCTTATTTTAAAATAGAATGAATGAGAAATGGAGAGAAAAATAAAATATTTGAATTTTCCTCTTTGAAAGGGACATTGTTCCATATTGGAGGAGGAAAAGAGTTTTGATGAGTATATATATAATTGCTCTACATCTATCTCTTAAAGAGTTGAGAAGAACGCAAGACTCATGCCGTCATCGTCGTCGCTCGCTCTGCTCGGCTTCAAATTTGTGATTGATTAATTTTTTGGACCAAATTTATTTGTTAATATTAAGATTAACGTAATATTATTTTAATCCAAATTAGCCATTTTCTAACGGTAAATTAATTTTCCTCCGAGTTTGATTTTTCCGTTTTATTTTGCGTAAATAGCCATTTACGTAATGGCCATTTTTACGCGAACAATCATCATGAAGAGTTGCACCTCTTTGTTTGAACCCAACCTATTCACTATAAATAGCAGCCATTCCCTCAGATTTTCTTTACGAAATTCCGAATTCTCCTTCTTTCTTCTACATTATTTTAATTGAAAGTAAGCAACAGTAAGTGTGATTTGCTACCGATCATTGTGTTAGCTGAAAAACTGGGATTTGAAGTACCACTATACCAGTGTGTAATCCGTTTATCCTAGGAGAAAATAATCCATAACCTCGGGTACTAGGAGAGTATTAAGTTCCTTAAGGAAACATTGTAAATTCAGTAGGCTCGGATAAAATTCTGTTTCTTCTACATTTCTATTTGTACGTTATTTTATTTCCAGAATTACTTTACAAATACAGATTACTAACAAGATTAAGGAACTTAGTTATATTCTGTATTTCTATTGTATATACTGTTCTGGAGATTAAAACCCGTGTAGTTTTCTACTCCCGTTTTAGAGATTAAAGCCTTCTTGGTTTTTACTCCAGTTGTTTACTTTAACATATATTCTATTTATTTTATTATATGTTATTTGGAGATTAAAATCCTAGCGATTTTCTACTCCAATTTTATTCGGTTTGAAGATATAAAAACTTTACCGTATATTAAATATTTGTTTGTGTCAATTTATTTATAAAAATGATGAATGAGAATGGAAACCAGCCTGTTCCTATGGTGACTGCCAATGCATCAACAAGCCGAAAAACACCAGTATTGGTACCGACACTGACAGATAAGCCCGAAAAACTTTCCGGATCGATTTCAAACGGTGGCAGCAAAAGATGTTCTTCTACTTGACGACTTTGAGTCTACATAAGTTTATTAAGGAAGATGTTCCTGTTCTGACTGACGAAACTCCAGAAAATGAACGCTTCCTTGTGACTGAGGCGTGGAAGCATTCTAATTTTTTGTGCAAGAATTATATTCTTAGCGGACTGGAGGACGATCTTTATAACGTCTATAGTAATATGGAGACGTCAAAAGAACTGTGGATTACGCTTGAAAAGAAATAAAAAACTGAGGATGTCGGGTTGAAGAAATTTGTTGCCGCAAAATTTTTGGACTAACAAAATGGTAGATAGCAAATCTGTTATTACCCAAGTCTAGGAATTGCAAGTGATTATTCATGATCTCCTTGCTGGAGGCATAAGTCGAATTAATACTTTTGTTGAAAGTATTAATTATATTATTATTACTAATATAAGTTTCATTGAAAGTCTTATCATCAATGAAGCATTCCAAGTTGCAGTGATGATTGAGAAATTGTCTCCTTTGTGGAAGGACTTCAAAAATTACTTGAAATACAAACGCAAGGAGATGTCGCTCGAAGAACTCATTGTTCGTTTGAGGATCGAAGAGGACAACAAAGCTAGTGAAAAGAAAGGTCGTGGAAACTCAACAATAATGGGAGCAAACATTTTTTAGGATGCTCCACAAAATAATAAAAAGAGAAAGAAGCCTTTTGGACCAAAAAGTAACCCAAGCAAGAAGTGGTTCAAAGAAAATTGCTACAACTGCGAGAAAGTTGGACATAAATCTGCAGACTGTCGTGCTTTGTCGTGCTCCAAAGAAAGACAAGAAGAAGGGTCAAGCAAACATGGTTGAAAAGCACGAGGATATTGATGACTTGTGTGCTATATTTTCTGAATGCAACCTGGTGGGAAATCCCAATGAATGATGGATTGATTCTGCAGCCACTCGCTATGTTTGTGCTATTAGAGAAGCGCTTGCTACATATGCTTCCGTTGGACTCGAAGAGACGCTTTCTGTGGGAAATTCTGCAACGTCCAAGATTGAAGGATATGGCAAGATATTTTTGAAAATGACTTTTGGCAAGGTGGTGACTCTGCACAACGTCCTTCATGTTCCTGAAATCATGAAGAACTTAGTCTCTACTGCACTTCTCGTCAAGAACAGGTTTAAGTGCATTTTTGTATCTGATAAAGTTGTAATAAGTAAGAACGAAATGTTTGTAAGAAAAGGTTATCTCACTGAGGGCCTTTTCAAATTGAATATAATGGTCGTTGAAAATAATAAAATTTCAGCTTCGTATTACTTACTTGAGTCAAATGATTATGGCATATATGTTTGGGACTTGTCAATTATAAAACCTTGCGAAAAATGATTAATTTGAAAGTATTGCCTAAGTTTGAATGCGACCAATCAAAATGAAAAATATGTGTGGAATCTAAGTATGTTAAACATCCTTATAAGTTTGTTGAAAGGAATTCAAATCCTTTAGACTTAATTCACACAGATTTTTGCGACATGAAGTCAGTACCATCTCGCAGTGGAAAAAAGTATTTCATAATTTTTTTTGATGATTGTACTCCCTATGCTATATTTACTTACTTAATAGTAAAGATGGAGCAATAGATGAGTTCAAGCAATACAAAAATGACGTTGAAACATAACTTAACAAGAAAATCAAAATGATAAAAAGTGATAGGGTAGTGAATACGAATCTCCTTTTGAAGAAATATATTTAGAACATGGAACCATTCATCAAATAAAGGCCCCTTACACGCTCCAATCCAATGGGATTGCGAAAAAAAAAGAATCAATCATTAAATGAGATAATGAGCGCTTTGTTGATAAGTACTGGTTTGCCGTAGAACTTGTGGGGGGGAACCGGCTAACCGGATACTAAATCGAGTACCTCATGACATGACGCAATCTATTCTATTTGAAAAATATAAAGAAAGGAAGCTCAACTTGAATTATTTTAAAGTGTGGGGGTGTTTGAAAAAAGTCCAAGTTGTTAAACCCAAAAGGGTAAAGATAGGACCGAAAATCATAGATTGTGTTTTCATGGGATATGCAACCAATAGTAAAGCATATCGATTTCTGGTGTATAAATCAGAAAATTCCGACATTTATAATAATACGGTTATAGAATCAAATAATGCTGAATTTTCTGTAATTATTTATCTGTATAAAATGAATGTGAGTCGATTGGTGAAAGATCTAAACGACCTCGGGAAAAAAACAAAAGAAAGTACGTCCAATCAAGAGGATCCAAGACGTAGTAAACGTCAAAGAACGTCTACTTCATTTGGACCAAATTTTGTAATTTTCTTATTGGAAATTGAGCCTCGAACATTTAAAGAAGCTATGTCTTCTTTAAAATCATTATTTTGAAAAGAGGCAGTCAATAGTGAAATATAATCCATATTGAACAACCATACATGGGAGTTGGTTGATCTTCCTCCTAAAAATAAACCACTGGGTTCTAAATGAATTTTAAGAGGAAAATGAAAGATGATGGCACTATTAATAAATATAAGGCAAGACTTGTGGTCAAAGGATATAGACAACGAGAAGGTCTTGGTTATTTTGATACATACTCTCCAATTACAAAGATTGCGTCCATACAAACGTTAGTATCATTAGTTGCGGTATATGGTCTTGAAATTTACCAAATGGAAATTATAACGGCCTTCTTAAATGGACATTTGGAGGAAGAAATCTACATGAAATAAACTGAAGGGTTTGTGGTTCTAGGTAAATAAAAGAAGGTACGTAGACTAGTTAAGTCGCTTTTATATATAAGAAGAACAAAAGATCTTTCTTGATCAATCCCTTTGCCCCTCATTTTTCAAGAATAATGAAGATCCTTTTCAAGTTTGAATTTGTTCATTTGGAATCTGGGTTCTTCTACTTCATATTTATTTAATATGAATATTTTCCCTCTCTTTTTTTTATATCATTCCTTAAGTCCCATAGGTTTGATCCTGTAGAATTTGACCCATTTTCTCATTGAACGAAAGGTACGAAATAAATCAGGTTGATAAAAGTACCATGTGAAATCTTCGGTTATTCCCCTTCCTCGATCCCTATTCCATAGGTTAGGTACAGTGTTTGAATCAATAAAGAACCTTATCTTCTGTATGAATCGATATTATTCCATTCCAAATCCTTCCCGATACCTCCCAAGGAAAATCTCAAATTTGGATCCCAAATTGACGGGTTAGAGTGAGAAAATCCATGCGGTTATGCATTCTTTGAATAGGAATCCGTTTTCTGAAATAATGGCATGCAAATTTTGACCAAACAATGTTGCCAAATGGTTTTAAGATAAATGAATGTGTTAAATGTGTGTACATTAAAAATGTTCCAAATCACATAGTCATTGTTTGCTTATATATGGATGATATGCTGCTGATAATGAGCAATGACATTGCCGACATAAATGCGACTAAGTGTATGCTAACTATCAAGTTTGATATGAAAGACGTTGGATTTGCCGATTTAATTTTGAGTATTAAGATACATAGGACTCCTTAAGGTCTCGCATCGTCACAATCTCATTACGTTAAAACAGTACTTGAAAAATTCAAGCACTTAGATTTTAAAGTTGCAAAGACTCCAATTGATGTGAATCATGCTCTAGCAAAAGAACAATGGCCAAAGCATATCAATTGGATTATGCTCGTGTGTTAGGATGTTTAATGTATATCATGAATTGTACATGACCAGATATAGCTTGTACTATAAGTAAATTGAGTCGAAACACGAGTAATCCAGGTCAATCTAATTAGATAGCAATAAAACAAGTTTTGGGATATTTAAAACATATCCAGGATATTGCTTTGCATTACAGTAAATATCCTACCGTGGTTGAGGGATACTGTGACACAAATTGGATTACTGCTTCAACTGATTCTAAGTCCACAAGTGGATATGTATTCACTATATGTGGAGGAGCGGTATCTTGAATGTCGTCCAAACAAACTTGTATTGCCCGCTCTACAATGGATGTTGAGTTCATAGCCTTAGATAAAGTCGGTGAAAAAGCTGAATGGCTCCGAAATTTCTTGGAAGATTTCCATTTTGGCCGTAAACGTTGGCACCAATGTGTATACATTGCGATAGTTAAGCGGTAATTGGAAGGCTGGGAGCGTTATGTATAACGGTAAATCTCGTCATATATGACAAAGACATAAACTGTTAGGCAGCTACTCTCTACGGGGCTATCACAATTGACTATGTAAAGTCAAGCAATAGTGTGTCGGGTCCGCTTACAAAAAGCCTAACTAGAGAGGTAGTTGAAAGATCATCAAGGCGAATGAGACTATGCCCGAGGACAAGTCATTGTGGTAGTAACTCTATCTAGAGGACTGGAGATCCCAAGATCTAGGTTCCAGGAGATCAAACAAAGTCATTAATGACGGTTCAACATTGTCAACTAAAATTTTGGTCCATTCTCGTGATGAGACAATGTTCAATACCAAGGATAAAATATTAAGGCTTTTTAATAGTTTCTAAATTTGATACGGGGTATATAAAAGGGTGTATCTACGGGATGAAACATTTAGGAATCACCTATGTAAGTGTGAAATATTAGCCGCTTCAAGGAGAATTTTGCAAATTCTCTATGCACTTATGTAACAGGCAGTGTTCATGGCTTAAACAAACACAACAATGAGAGCAAAAGACGGTTAAGGGTTGATTGTGTGGCTTATAGTTGTCTAGGTATACACCAAAGTTCAACATTTCAAAGATATCAAATCTACCGATTGATCGAATATATCCGACATAAATTCACTACGGAAAGTTCAAAGGGAAACCTACTTATCCAGATACGATTAATCCTTGCTTGCGAATCACACAGTTTTCATGCATATTTTCGTGATATAGCCATTCCCCATTCATGTGGGGGATTGTTAGGTTTAAGCTTGGTTTAGCTTAAAATAGAGTGAATGGGAAATGGAGGGAAAAATAAATATTTGAATTTCTCTCTTTGACAAAGGGACATTGCCCCATATTGGAGGAGGAAAAGAGTTTTGATGGATATATATACAATTGCTCTTCTTCTAGCTCTTAAAAGAGTTGAGAAGAAGGCAAGCCTTGCGCCGTCGTCGTCGCTTGCTCGCTCGTCTTCGGATATGGATTTGGTGTCAAATAATATGCTTGATTGGGTTTTTTTGGACAAAATTTATTTGTTAATATTAAGATTAACGTAATATTATTTTAATCCAAGTTAGCTGTGTTTGTAATAGTAAATTAATTTTCCTCCGCGTTTGATTTTTTTGTTTTATTTTGCGTAAATAGCCATTTACGTAATGACCGTTTTTACGTGAACATTCATCATGAAGAGTTGCACCTCTTCGTTTGAACCCAACCTATTGGCTATAAATAGCAGGACATTTCCTCAAATTTTTCTTACGAAATTCTGAATTCTCCTTCTTTCTTCTGCATTTTTTTAACTGAAAAAAAAGAAGCAAAAGCAAGTGTTTTGCTACCGATCATTATGTTCGATGAAACATTGGAGTTTGAAATACCACTACACTAGTATGTAATCCGTTTTATCATAGGAGGAAATAATCCACAACCTCGAGTATTCGGAGGGGGTTAAATTCCTTAAAAAAATATTATGAATTCAATGGGCTCGGATTAAATTCTGTTTCTTCTACATTTATGTTTTTACGTTATTTTATTTTCAGAATTACTCCGCAAATACAAATTACAATAGTTCGCGCATGTAAAAAGGAGATGCACAGATGCACCAGTAAGAAAGTGTGAGAGGTTGGCCTTGGTGGGTCTAAGAAGAAGTAGAGGTAGGCCTAAGAAGCATTAGGAAGAGGTGATTTGGCAGGACATGACATAATTTCAGCTTAGCGGGGACATGACCCTTGTTAGGTAGAAGATCAGTAGGTAGTTGAGCGAGCACATCTTTTTGCTATACCAGTAGATTTAATACTATTCTCGTATTTTCTTATCCCTCATGTGTTCTTTTGTCTCGATTATCTTATTATCTTGAAGTTGTTACTTTTTTTTTTTTGTATGACTTCTCTATTACTGTATTTTTTTTTCAACACTATTGTGATTATGTTTTTTCTTGAGTCTCAGTCGAAAACAATCTCTTTACCTTCACAAGACAGGGATAATATTTATATATACCCTAATTGTTAAAGACAACGAATTCGAATTAATGGGGTTGTAATACAAACACTAATAACGGGTGTAAAACAAAGAAATAGGAGTGCTACATAGGACATTCTTCGTAAAATAAAGAGAGATAAAGGAAAAAAGTTAGATTCTTACTTTGGGTTAAAAAAGTCTCCTACTTTCGAAATGGTAAATTTTTGGTCCCCTCGGCGTCATCGATAAAGAGAAAAAGTAAAGAAAATTTTGGGAGTTTGGACAAAAGACATGGGCCAGCCACTGGCCTTGTAATTTTTACCTGATCCAAAACACACTTCCCCTGAGATCTCTCAAACACTGAAATCTTTCCTCCTTTTCCTCACTTTCACTCAAAAAATTCGCTCTGACGCTATACTCGCTCTTCCATGTGAATGCCACGTGTCCGTCCTCATTCATTGAGTAGAATGCTATTCACTGACTTAACTATATGAAACTGCATTTTGAACTTTGAAGTGTTAACTTCATCTTTGGAAAATGGAAGAAAAAGCCTTGAATTTTAGTTGAAAGTCAGAAATAGGAAAGAAATTCAGATCAGAATCACCGGATTTTGGCGAAGTGTTTGATAATACTGTTTACCGACAATGAAGGCTAGTGCAGAAACAGCTGTGTTGAATCCTTGCATCATTTCAATCGACCACAAGAGGTACCATCTATTCTCTGCCCTCCACGTGTCCCTTTCACATTGTATTCTATTTTGTGAACTATTCCTCTCTGTTTGATTCTAGATTATATACTTCGCCAAAAAAATAATATAGAAAATAGATGATATTAAGTGCTTTTGCATTCAGATGAACTTATTTCGATTTTTACATGATTAGTAAGACTCTACTGACTGTTTTGATATGATTTAGTTCCAAGTGAGTATATTGGTAGAGCTATTAAAATCTGAGCGTTTTGTCGAAAACTTGTTTTCTAATGTAATCAGTGATTTTAGTAGCTGCCAGCTGGTAAACAATGAAAAAAGTAGAGTGGATAGAGTTACTCGCTACCTGTACGATGGATGCATGTATAAGGTGGAATAGTTGCACGAGGAAAAATAAAAACAAAAGTAGAGCTGTAAAGAGATGTGCTTCGAACTTGGTTTGCATTTCTTGATGGTTAGAATGGCTCTTCACATTTTTGCCCGTTAATGCACTTAATTTGTGACTCATCTAGGCCACATTGGGAGTGTAGTGCATTTGACAAGTAACTGCCTTTTAACATGAACGAATATCTTTAAGTATTTGGTAAATGCTTAGAAGTTTCTTTAATTTGTACCAGAAGTTCCGCCATAATTACATTTGGCAAAAGCTCAAGCTTGGAATTTATGGAACTTCTTCGAGGCCTACAGTTTGTCCTTCAATTCAAAACTTAATTTGCTCCACCGTCAAATCAAAGCATAAATTTTTTGTATGAGGTCATATGTAAATATTAAACACTAAAAATGCTTTACAAAGTAATTATACTGAACTCTTGGTGAAACGTTATTTGAAATTTTTCAAAGTGTTTCTTTTAAACATATTACTTTAATAGGCAGTTACTGTGTTCAATTAGCTCAGGTTGTCTTATTTTGATTTTTATAATGCTCAGTCATGAAGAAGAAATATCTAAATTAATGTAGTTTCTGAAAACTTCTGCTCATAAAGATTTTGTTTTAGTAAAACTTTCTCCTTAAAAGTTTTTGACTAATAAAGTATTAACATGGACAGGGATGCTTATGGGTTCTCTGTGCGGCCTCAGCATGTACAAAGATATCATGAATATGCAAATATCTACAAGGTATTATCTTCTCATGATTACAGGTTTACTAATTAGTATCCTGTTTATTGGTGAGGAAGTTTGTGTAAAGAAGAGAGAAGGAACAGAAGAAAGAGGAGCATTAAACTAAAAGAATTTTCTGTCTAATTAGTTAGTTACATAAGAAGCATCAAAAACCAGCTGAATCACGTTGAGAAAGCTTCCTTCTATTCTACTTCTACCACATTTCTCAGTAGAAACATTTCTTTGATTGTCTTATTTTAAGTACTTTCTCTGATTGTGTCAACTGTTTCGTTGTTTTAAGGAAGAAGAGGAAGAGAGGTCGGATAGGTGGACGGACTTTTTGGAACGGCAGGCAAAGCCTGCTCAGTTGGCCATAAATGGGGTGTGTGCAGACGGCAACTCCGGCAAGCCTGGTACTGAATCATCCATGCAGGATGCAAGCTCCTTTTTGCAGAATGCAGATGAAACCAATGACCAAACTGATGAAAAGCATCGTTCTGAGGGTCATCTTGAAGGTGCAAGAAAGAAGGATGATACAATAACCTCAGTTGAGAGGAAAAGTCATCAGGCCCAAATATGGTCGGAGATTAGACCAACTCTACGTGCCATTGAGGATATAATGAGCATTCGTGTAAAAAAGATGGAAACTTTGGCCAAAAATGAGCAAGACCGTGGTCTGCAGGAGCATCTTCCTGCAATTGAAGAGGCTAGAGCCACAAAAGGAGAATCTGAAGAGGACTCGGACGACGAGTTTTATGATTTAGCAAGATCAGAATCTTTCGACAGATCTGAACTGGATTCCATGCAAGATGTACCTCTAAATGAAAATAATAGCCATTTGGCTACTAAGGATCACGAGTCTTTACCTCCTTGGAAAGAAGAATTGGAGTGTCTTGTTCATGGTGGAGTACCCATGGCTCTCAGGGGAGAGGTTAGATAGAATGCTCAAACTTTTCTTATGCTGTTGCTCTTTAAGTCATCTGAGTTCATGTGTTAGCTTTGTTTATGTAATGCCGATACTTGAATCACAGCTTTGGCAAGCCTTTGTGGGCATGAAGGCACGCCGAGTGGAGACCTATTACCAGGATTTGCTTGCTTTAGGCACTAAATCTGGTAATAATGCAGAGTGTAAAAATATTGTACCAAAGAGTAATGGAAGTTCTGTGGACCCAAGCATAGATACTGTACATCTTCCTGAAAAATGGAGAGGGCAAATTGAAAAGGTCATTGAGCATGCTACTTATCCACTCCTTTTTCAGTACCGTCTACATGAAGGCAGATTGAAAAGGTCATTGAACATCCATTTTGGCTTCAATCTTGTCTTGCATCTTTCATGCAGGATCTACCACGAACATTTCCTGGACATCCTGCTCTAGATGAGGATGGAAGAAATGCTTTAAGACGTTTACTTACTGCCTACGCTCGGCATAATCCCTTTGTTGGCTATTGCCAGGTACCTGTTGTTGGTGGTCTCTTACTTTCTTTTCTTTTGGGGGAGTGAGGGGTGGGGGAATAATTATGTCTGCTTTAATGTTTGACATTTGGATTGACCATGTGGCCGTAGGAATTGGCAAATCAAACATCATGAACTGGTTATCGATTTAGTTTTGGCATTTTTGTGCTTATTTAGAGAGCTAGAAATAACTAGTGCGAAGTTTTTGTTCAAAATATGTTTTGAGAGGACGTAATATAGTTGCTGAAGTTTGAAATACCGCCTAAAGCATCCTTTGTCTTCAGTTGCTAGATTACAGCTTCCAACTTCTGATTGAAATTTATGTATTACAGTGTCGTTTATGTATTTCTTTGGAATCTGCTTGCAAAGTTGTCTGCAATCATTTAAGCAAAGTTAAAATGTGTTTAGAAAGCACCACATAAAAAGTGTTTTTACACTGTTACTCTATAAATTTTCAAATGACAGCCGCCCCCATTTGGAGTTTCTGAGAGTTAGTAATAGTTGTAGCCTGAAAGAAATGCTTTCCACATTCTTTTGAATGCCTATTATATCTAACATGGAACCAAAAGATCATAAAAGAAAGTTTTGAAAACTTTTTTCAAAAAATTTCGGATGAGCAAGATAGAATGAAGATGTATAAAGGGACAAAATTTTCAAAGTTGGAGATAAGGAAAAGATGAAATTTAGGATGAGCGAATGATAATATTTGCTACCTAGTTCTAAATTCTTCTTTTTTCCATTCACGTGCAATTTGAATGGTTAAGCCACAAAATTTTATTTTTCAGCTTCAGGTTCTCCATCAAGTACTTCTCTATTATTTGATTTCTGTTGGTCATAAGAAGTTTTGTAGACACGGTTTTCTTTCTTCAGTGTCAAAATGTTGAATATTTCGTTAAATTTCATTATTTGGGAATTTTACCAAGTTTTTTTTTAATCCTCTATTGCTTCTGAAAATGATTGTAAACATGGTGATATATTTCCAGTTCTGAATGAAGGTGTTGATTCTTTCAACTTGGGGTTCACCCGTCTGGTCACTACGCAAGTCTTCTTTTCGTTCTAAGTTACATTGCTCAGTTTTGCTCATCTAATAATGCAGGCCATGAATTTTTTTGCTGGTTTGCTATTGCTTCTGATGCCTGAGGAAAACGCCTTTTGGTATGTTTTGAACTTCATCTACATCTTGTTCTTCCAGATGGATATGTCTTCGTTTTATGTTCTAAAATAAAGTTGCTTCTCAATAGTTTTCTGATGCTATTGGTTTATTTGAAATTGCAATTCAGAGTTAGAACAGCTTTAGTCTTCTTTAATACCTTGCACTTTAAGAGTTAGTTTGGTCTGAAATGCTAAATGTGTGTCTGTATATTTGGTCAGTCTAGTTTAGTTAAATGAAAGATGTTAAACTTACAGGACTTTAGTGGGGATTCTTGATGACTATTTTGATGGCTATTACTCAGAAGAGATGATAGAGTCTCAGGTAACAAACAAGTTTTGCTTCTACTAGCTGTAGTTCACTATTTCATCTGCTAACAATTACTTTTCCCCTTCATTTGTTTGGCACGAATATATTGCATTGTGAAAAATATGAAGATATCAACAGTTTTTTATTTGCTACATTGTCTCTTATCAGGTTGACCAACTTGTTCTTGAGGTGTTGGTGCGGGAGAAATTTCCGAAGTTGGGTATATCTCTTGTTCCCACTTCTTTTATTCAAGCTCCTTGTCCAGATCTTCACTGATTATATTGCTTCCCATATGTTTTGACTTCCTTCCCGGTTGATGCATCTGCGCAGTTAATCATCTTGATTACCTGGGAGTGCAGGTAGCATGGGTTACTGGACCATGGTTCCTCTCCATATTTATGAACATGCTTCCATGGGAAAGTGGTCAGTTGTTTTTATCTCATCTTGAAATGTCTGATCTGTAGTATGGCTGATACTACATATTTAATTAGGTTTTAAGTTGACGAGATATTAAATTTGACGTCAATTGTCTTAACCTTATTCTTGGCACTTGGATTGTCTTACTGGTTGTTTGCCTCCTTTCTCATGAAATTTTCTTGGTTTTAGTTCTTAGGGTCTGGGATGTAATTTTGTTTGAAGGAAATCGAGTGATGTTATTCCGTACTGCACTCGCTTTGATGGAGCTTTATGGTAATTTTTTTAAATTCATGAGAGCTGGAATGTTTCTAAACATTGTGTTAATGCAAGTTCTTTTCTTCCTTGCCATTGTCGTTCATTTCTCTTGTTTGTGGAGCTCAAAAGTGATACATATTTGGTCTTGTTCAGGACCTGCATTAGTTACCACAAAAGATGCAGGGGATGCAATTACCCTGCTGCAGTCACTTGCTGGATCCACATTTGATAGCAGTCAATTGGTGCTGACAGCCTGCATGGGCTATCAAAATGTGAATGAAGCTCGATTAGAAGAACTAAGAAACAAGCATCGACCATCTGTGAAGACTGCGGTTGAAGAAAGGTCCAAAGGACTTCAAGATTGGAGGAATTGTCAGGGTTTATCTTCTAAACTGTGCGGGTTTAAGCATGATCCTGGATCTATAGTTGTCGGAACCACTGAAACAGATCAGAAAGCTTATGAACTGACAAATAGTGATGCGTCTCAGGCAGATACGGGATCTGCTAATGTGGATGAACTTTACATGAGCCTTAATGGTGATGTGGAAATAGCTTATGCTCCGGATCTCCAAGAGCAGGTAATTTTCTTCCTATGTTATGTTCCCATACATATTCTTTCTTTGAAGTCTGTCTTTTTAACTTGCACCCCTCCTGATCATCTTTTATTAATCCTGGTTTACCAGCTTTATCTTCTTGCTGCTTAAATGGGGACTCCAGAATTGATTTCATATGATTAATCCGAAATAGCAGAATGTACTGAAATTAGTTTTTCTTTCCAGCACAGCAGTGTTATTCGAATGGAAATGTGCTTATAAAATGAAACTTGGGTCTATATAAAAAGAGTGAAACTTGGATGGTCATTAATAAAGTAAGGATTGAGTAGTAAGATACTTCTCTCTTTAAGTAAATTTTGTCTGCTTCAAAATGGCTTGGAAGGGAATTGCCTGATAAAGCAGAATTGAAAAGGAGAATGGATAAAACGGGGTGCATAAGTTTCAGTTAATGGGGATATATGCTACTCTTTTTACTTAAAAGCGATCTAGCTTACTAATGTGTAACTAGCTTGCAACGCCTCGGTTCCAGGCCTGATGTGGTAAAAATCAATGTTGTTTCTTCTTTTTGAGGATTAGAGGCTGCAGGGGAAGTTTTTTATTGCAGTTTTATAGCTAAACAATCCCGAGAATTAGGGAAAATACAGAACAAGTAGGAAAAGGAGACAGATTGGGGGTTTCCGTTAAGGGGTAAGGTTTTGTGATGTTCATCGAGAAAGTGAGTTGGTCTCGTGTCCTACTTTCTATTATGCGCACAGATAGTTATAGAAGGCAGTAGAAGTAACTTCTCAAAGATAAGTGTTAAATAAAATATGACCATCAATTTTGTCCAAAACTGTGAAATTAGGTATAGGCTGGTGACATATCTGACCTTTTTGTCCAAATTGTTTGGGTTTTCGAGAACAGTTACAGTCTACAACATAAAGGCCAAAAAACCCTTAAAGTAATCAAGCTCCATATAATGATCCCTACATTATTATTCACCCTATAAACAATCCATGCATTATAATTCCAGGCATAACTGGTCCATGAACCAAATGACCCTTAATAAGTATTTCTCTTGGGAGTCAGTTACTTTACCTGGAGGGCCTCAATCAGCCTTGTAATAGGATGAGACAATAAACGCCATATAACTCTAATCAGTCTTGTTTACTATGCGAGTGCACTCACATCTTACCTCATCAAAAAAAA
>MCJB01021269.1:54336-85565 GCA_002018475.1 Nicotiana obtusifolia
GGGGGGGGGGGGGGGGGGGGGGTGTTGTCACACCTTCTGTAGTTCAGTCTTACTATCTTTTCTGCATTACGGGTTATTTCAAGGTGTAATTCGAATGTTTTTACTTTACTGTCTTTAAATTCTGATGTAAACTCTTCTTTGAATTCAATTCAATGAAATCGATATTTCATCGCTCATAGATGTCTCTTTTTCTTTTTCCGATCTTGCAATTTTTCTTATCTTTTTCTTTTCAGTTCTAATAATGTAGACTTTAATAACATGACATACTTGCGGACTTCATGCCTAGATCCCTAAAATGTTGTCTAACTTTGAAATAATGAATCAAGATGCGGAATATGACGAAGATGAGGCTTTAGGAAAATAAACCGAGAATTGAAACAATTTGAGAATAAGCCTAAGCCAAATTTAAATGAAACTGAGCCAGTTGATTTTGGGCAATTCAGAAGAGGTCAGGGAAACAAAGATAAGCATTCACGCTGATTAAAACTAGGGATGCCTTGATCCAATTATTGTTTGAATTCAAAGACGTGTTTGCTTGGTCTTATGATAATATGTTAGGACTGAGTGTTGATTTGGTAGTACATAAATTGCCTACCCATCCTGGTCATCCGCCTATCTAATAGAAGCAAAGAAAGTTCAAAACTGACATAAGTGATAAGATTAAGGAAGAAGTCACAAAACAATTGAGAGCTTATGTGATCCGAGTGGTTCAATACACCACATGGCTGGGTAATGTGGTACCGGTGCCAAAGAAAGACGGACAAACCCGAGTTTGTGTTTATTATCGTGATTTGAACAAGACGAGTCCCAAGGACAACTTTCCATTGCCAAATATCCACATTCTTGTTGACAATTATGCTAAACACGAGATACGGTCTTTTGTGGATTGTTATGCTGGGTATCACCAGGTTCTGATGGATGAAGAAGATGCAGAAAAAACTGCTTTTACCACCCTTTGGGGCACTTAGTGTTACAGGGTCATGCTGTTTGGTCTGAAAAATGTCGAGGCAACTTATATGAGAATTATAACTACCATCTTCCATGACATGATACATCAGGAGATTGAGGTATATGTGGATGATATGATCATTTAATTTAGAACGCAAAAAGACCATGTGCAAGATCTAAGAAAATTCTGTCAGAGGTTGTGCTATTATGATTTGAAGTTAAACCCAGCTAAATGTGCAATCGGAGTTCCTTTTGGGGAACTCTTGGGGTTTACAGCCAGTCGGAGGGGTACCAAATTAGATCCAACAAAGATAGTCTATTCAGGATTTGCCACCTCCGAAGAGCAAAAAAGAGGTTATGAATTTGCTAGGGAGATTGAATTACATCAGTAGATTCATCGCGCAACTTAACACCACTTGTGAGCCCATATTCAAGCTGTTGAAGAAAGAGCCGGCAATCAAATGGATAGATAACAAGAAGCTTTTCATAAAATCAAAAAGTATCTGTCAAATCCACCGTCATTGGTTCTGCCCAAACCAGGAAGACCTTTTGTTTTTGTATCTGACAGTCCTGGAAAACTCTTTCGACTGTGTCCTGGGGCAACACGATGTTACCAGGAAGAGAGAACAAGCCATATATTATCTAAGCAAGAAGTTCACCAGTTATGAAGTCAAGTACACTTTGTTGGAAAGAACCCGTAGCGCCCGAACTTGGGCCGCCCAGAAATTGAGACACTACTTGCTAGCTTACACAACATACCTCATAACCAGAATGGATCCTTTGAAGTATATATTCCAAAAGTCGATGCCCGCTGGAAGGTTAGCAAAATGGCAAATCCTGCTCACCGAGTTTGACATTGTCTATGTCGCTCGGATGGCGATGAAAGCTCAAGCCTTGGTAATGAAAGCTCAAGCCGATGCCCACTGGAAGGTTAGAAAACCCGGCCGATGATGAATACCAACCCTTAAGCACTTACTTTCCGGACGAGGAAGTAAACTCGATTGAAGTGATTCCACAGAACGTCAATGCCCGGAAAATGTTCTTTGATGAGGCTGTAAATACCAAAGGCATAGGGATCGGGGCAATTTTGATCTCGCCCACAGGTTAACACTACCCGGCCACAGCTGGGCTTCATTTCTTTTGCACAAACAACACTGCCGAGTATGAAGCTTGCATCATGGGTATGAACATGGCAGTTGATCTGGATGAACAAGAGTTATTAATCATGGGTGATTCTGATTTAATTATTCGGCAAGCTTGAGGTGAATGGGAAACTCGAGACATCAAACTCATCCCGTATAGGCAACATGTACAAGATCTCAGTAAACGGTTCAAATCCATTGAGTTCAAGTATATTCCTCGATTCCACAATGAGCTAGCAGATGCACTAGCTACTCTGGCCTCAATGCTGCCGTACCCAGGTAATACTCATATTGACCCATTGAAAATTCAAGTTCGAGAAAGGCATGACTATTGCAATACAACTGAAATGGAACCAGATGGTGAGCCATAGTACCATGATATCAAAAGGTTCTTGAAAACGAAAGAATATCCCGAGCAGGCACATGGGAATCAAAAGAGAACTATCAGGAGGCTCGTCTGCAGTTTCTTCTTGAGTGGAGAAATCTTGTACAAAAGAACCCCAGATTGAATCTGCTATGATGTATAGATCCCCAAGAAGCTGATCGGATCAGGAATGAAGTGCATTCAGGAGTATGTGGGTACAGGAGTATGAACGGGTATGTCCTTGCAAAGAAAATCCTCCGAGCAGGTTATTATTGGATGACCATGGAAAAAGATTGTTTCAATTTTGTCCGGAAATGCCATCAGTGTCATATACATAGTGATCTGATTCATTCACCGTCTTTAGAGTTACATCCTATGTCAGCACCTTGGCCGTTCGTTGCTTGGGGCATCGATGTTACTGGGCCAATCGAGCTGAAAGCTTCAAATGGGCACAAATTCATCTTGGTTGCCATTGATTATTTCACAAAGTAGGTTGAAGCAGTCACTTTCAAAGTCGTCACTAAGAAAGCAGTGGTGGACCTCGTGCATTCCAACATTATTTGTCGTTTTGGTATTCCTAAAACTATCATTATGGACAATGTTGCAAATTTGAACAGCCACTTGATGAGGGAGGTGTGCGAACAATTTAAAATTATGCACCGTAATTCTACCCCTTATCGGCCCAAAGCCAATGGCGTTGTTGAAGCGGCAAACAAGAACATTAAAAAGATTCTTAGGAAAATGGTTCAGGGTTCCAGACAATGACATGAAAAATTGCCTTTTGCCCTATTGGGACATCGCACAACCGTGCGCACCTTAGTTGGGATCACCCCTTACTTATTGGTTTATGGCACTGAAGCCGTAATACCCGCAGAAGTCGAGATTCCCTCTTTTCGGATCATTGTCGAAGCCGAGATCGAGGATGATGAATAGGTCAAAACCCGGTTGGAACAACTGATTATGATTGACGAAAAGCGCTTGGCCGCGGTTTGCCATGGGCAGTTGTACCGACAGAGAATGGCCAGTGCCTACAACAAAAAAGTGCGACCCAGGAAATTTGAAGAGGGGCAACTCGTTCTAAGGCGTATTCTCCCCGCATCATGAAGAAGCCCAAGGAAAAGTTGCTCCAAATTAGAAACGTCCATACATTGAATCCAAAGTTTTGCCGAAGGGAGCATTATATTTGGGGGACATCTAAGGAAATCTCCCCGAGACAACTGTCAATGCATATGCGGTCAAAAGGTATTACGTTTGACCCTTTACGCAGCTTTAACATTCTCTAATTAGGATGACGAAACCTTTCTTTCTCGCTACCCAAACACTAACAACCCTTTGCAAACCCTTTGAGCCGGTTCCCTTTCTTTGATTACCCTCTTTGGAACCTGGAAGTTATTATTATTACAACAACAACAACATACCCAGTATTATCCCACAACGCGGGGTCCTGGAAGTTATTATTGGAAAAAAAAAGAAGAGAAAATTGAAAAAAAAAAAAAAAAAAAAAAAAACAAAACAAAAATCAAAACAAGTTCAAGTTAATCGAACTACGTTCGACCTGATTCCGAAAGGATACGTAGGCAACCTCACTTTGGGTACGGTCACACCAAAACAAAAATCCACATTCCCCTAAAAGTTGAAAATGGGGCAGCAGTTATGATTTCATCTGGAATGTTTCGAAGTTGTATTTCAATCCAAATATTCTTTTTCCAAATCCCTTTCAAGTACTACTGATCAATCTGCGAGAATATGTAAAATAAGAGATCACGAATATTTGGACCTGGAGCCGTCAAGAAATGAGAGAAATAAAATGAGAGTCTTATTGGTGAAAACTCTCGGGGCCACGGTAAGGCGATGGTAAGTAGGGAAATTAAAATGAGAGAGTTTTGTTAGTGAAAACCCGCAAAGGGCACTACAAAGTGATGGTGAGAAGAGAAATGAGAGAGGCGAGCTGGTGAAAACCCGCAAAGGGCACTACTGATCGAAAAGAGGATCCTCACAGCTATAGCATCACACAGTCCTGGGCAAGATTTCTCAGTTTTCAAGGCAAAAGTTGTGATGAGTGTCTAAGAGTCGTACAATTTACACAAATCAGGCATCCAGTCTAAAAGGCGTGTCATGTTCATTGAAGTCTGCATGTATTCCCAGATTAGTCTGTCTTTTTGATTCCCAAAAGGGACATCTTTTATTTAAAACTCATTCTCCATTCCCATTGTTTGTTTTCTTTGAATCTCTTTTAGTCTTATTTTGCTCCAAAAACTAAGGCAAAGAAAAGATGGCAAGACTGATTTTACAGGGCTCTCGCTCGACACAAGTTGATATATTCAAAACGCACTTAGCCTCGACAAAAGGCATCGAGCCGACCCCGACTGGCCATGATTGGCCGATGCTCGGAAATTGAAAATGTTGGAAGAAGGACATAAAATTGAAATGCCCACAAAGGAAAAATGAAGTTGAAAAGGATAAGTCTCACGCGACTAACCGCCTTGCAAAGTTTGAAAAGTAAAAGGTTTCCCAAGTGCTCTGAAATCGGAACTTTTGAAGAAAGAAGTCAAAAGTTAAATGTCCACAAAGGCAAAATAAAGTTGGAAAGGTTAAGTCCCGTTATGTGACTAGTTGTCATGGCAAAAGTCTGAAAAGCCAAAGAATCTCCGAGGCCAGAAATGCAATCGGTATTCAAGAAACAACCAGTTGCCGTTGAAACACTAAGGCTACAAAACCAACCACCGTTTCGAAATAACAATTGTTCTTTGTTGAAAAATAGGAAACAGGTGCAATCGAAAGACAACCTTGCAAGAAGCATGTGCAACCAAAAAAGGAAATTGCGCGGAGACTAAAAACAGCTCTGCAACAACAACTCCAAAAAGGGAAGTCTTCTCAAAATTATTTCCCGCATTTTACTCATTCTCTAAATAAATAAAAAAGAAGAAAGAAAAAAGAAAGAAAATTCAAAATCATGGTAGTATAGAGTACATCCATCCCTAGCTGCATTTTCCAACATATGGTACACCACTCCCTAGTTGATTGAGCTTAAATGCAGGGTACACCACTCCCTGATGTCATTCTTAGACGTAGGGTACACCACTCCCTAGTCTTCTTACTAGTATAGGGTACACCAATCCCTAGCTGTGTTTTTTCCAACATATGATACACCATTCCCTAGTTGATTGATCTTAAATGCAGGGTACACCACTCCCTGATATCTTCATTAATAGAGCTGAAACGCAGGGTACACCACTCCCTGATATCATTCCTAGACATAAGGTACACCATTCTCTAGTCTCCTTACCAGTATAGGGTACACCAATCCCTAGCTGCATTTTCAACGTAGGGTACACCATTCCCTAGTCTCCTTAGTTGTGTAGGGTACACCAATCAATAGCTGTGTTTTCCAACATAGGGTACACCGCTCCCTAGTTGAGTTGAGCTTAAACGCAGGGTACACCACTCCCTGATATCATTACCAATTGAGCTTAAACGCAGGGTACACCACTCCCTGATATCATTACCAATTGATCTTAAATGCAAGGTACACCATTCCTTGATATCTTTATGGATAGAGCTGAAATGCAGGATACACCACTCCCTGATATCATAGACATAGGGTGCACCCCTCCCTAGTCTTCTTACCAGTATATGGTACACCAATCCCTAGCTGCATTTCCAACGTAAGGTACACCATTCCCTAGTTGATGATATTTTAGACATAGGGTACATAATTCCCTAGTCCCTTTACCAGTACACGGTACGCCAATCCCTAGCTGTGTTTTCTAATATAGGACACATCACTCCCTAGTTGATTGAGCTTAAATGCAGGGTATACCACTCTCTAGTGTCATTACCAATTAATCTTAAATGCAGGGTACACCACTCCCTGATATCATTCCAAATATAAGGTACAGCATTCCCTAGTCACTTCATCGATATAGGGTACACCAATCACTAGCTGTGTTCTCCAATATAGGGCACACCACCCCTTAGTTGATTTGATCTTAAGTACAGGGTACACCACTCCCGAGTATCATTGTTAATATAGGGTACACCATTCTCTAGCCACATTTTCCCAACATAAGGTACACCAATTTTTAGTTGAGACACTATTTAGACAATGAGAGTACACCATCCCCAAAGGATCATGTTTTCCCATGATACACCATTCCCGAACTTTTTTGCTTTCAATAATGAAGTAGTTTAGAGTTTTTGTTACAAATAACTAATGAAATTTTCCTAGTGAAAACTGGGGCAAAAAAATTTCGTTCTTTTGCTTTTTTTTTTTTTTTTGTGTCTGAACAGGTTTTACCTCGAGGCACAGGGTTCAAGATAACCAAAAGAAAAGTCTCAATCCAGAAATAAAGAAAAGAAAAAAAGAAAGAAGTAAATCCAAAATGCAGAAGCAGATGAAAGGATGTGGACTGCTCAAGACATGACTGAAGTCACGAGCATTGCATTTCCCGTTTTGATCAGAAGAAGCCATAGAAGAATGAACTAGCACTTGCAGCTAGCAAGCATCAAGGTTCAAATCAAAAGTCTGCATGAATAACCATTCAAGACTCAAGACCAAGCTTCAGAAGACTTGTAGAAAGGAATCTTGCAACTCATAGCTAATAGGCTTGTTTAGTTTCTTTTGATTTTAATTTTGGTGTAATAAGGAGTTCAACAAGCAGTAATATCAACAACAGCAGTGAAATCACAGCTCTTCAGTAGCCCCAACTACCAAAACTTTCATAACTACGCTGAGCTGATTCCTTTATAGCCAAGCATATGTAGGCAACCTAAGGAGCAAGGTTCAATCATAAGTTTTTTCAAAAAAGCTTCTCGTTGGATATCAAATGGGCAAAAATTGTTCATAATTGCTCACTTTATCATTGCCCGAAAATTCATGTTTTTCGAGCAAAGAGGGGCAACTGTGAGCACGTAATTTTTGCCCGATATAAAATTACTCCTAAAAAATACTCAAAAATTGTTTGATAGATCTGGCTTGGACGATTTTGAGAGGTAATTGGGCTAACTAAATGTTTGGCCCCAGTTCAAAGACATGAAGCAACATCCCTCTTATTCTTTATTTGATTTTCAAAACTAACCAAATTAACACTAATTGAACCTATTTTGAAAAAATGACCTAATTAGCAATTAAACTAATTCAAATTACTTAAATTGAACTAGTTAATTACCAACATGCAAAAGAAATAAACTAATGTAATTTATTTTATAATTTTCAATTAACATGTAATTAAATCCTATAATGCAATCAAGATATAAAATGCAATACATGAAAGATAAAATATTTTTTGGTGATTTTCTATAAACCCTAAATGTTCCTGGTAATGCAAGAACGCGAATAATCTACTAATGTAAGAACAATGCAATCAAAAAAAATCCTAAAACTCTATCAAACAATTTTTGAGTATTTTTTAGGAGTAATTTTGTATCGGGCAAAAATTATATGCTCATATGGTTAAATTGTCAATGTCATTTATATCAATGTACAACTTCTTAACTTTTAAGTATAACAGAAGTACAGAACAACCTTTTTACTGTACACAACCCCACACACACACAGGGGGAGTGAGAGAGAGAGAGAGAGCGGGACAAGGGCTAATGCTTTTTATCACATTTGATCATGATATATTAATAGGAAAACTCGGTGCAATCAATACAAGTTATTTTACAAGTCAAGGTAGAACTTGAAGGCACATGGATTTAAAGTCAAATGACAAAGAACAATACTGGTTAAGGCCAAAGGTGATGAAAACTTAGGCAACAGCTACAATTTCTAGCAAGTGAACATGACTCTATCTCAAAAGGTCACAACCTCTAAATTCTACAAGCAATATGGGCATGGTGCTAGAAGCAAAATTGTGCTAGGATTTTAGTTTTCAACAGATCAAAATGGCTGTCATTTGGACCTTTCTACACAAAGATATGATCAATTCTAACAAAGTCACTCCATACAGCGTTATAGCATATGCTGCAATCGCAGGCTAAGGTGGTATTCTAATGCAAGATTGGGTCACTCCGGCGATGTACTTGGATCAACCTTGTATTTCTTCCACAAGATATGTGAATTATAGAATTTGATAATTAAAAGAGAAGAGAAAAGGTCAGTAAGGTGGCAGAGAGATACTAATCCAAAGAGCGAAGGAAACACGGATTGATGATAGCTCTCGCCTTACCACCCTGCTGAGAGAAGGAAAAACTGATAATGAGCACTTCATCTAGTATACTTCCCTACATAATGCAGAGTGAGAATATGTTTCGAAGTTGAGGAGGAACTTACAGGATTGGGAAGTTGACGAATTTCAGGACTTAGTTGAGATACTGCATAACCAGAATCTCACCGATGGTTCAATCTTTCGAAAGCAAGGACAAAGCAAAGGAATTTTCACAGTTAAGGATCTTTATTACATATAACTGAGGTTGAACGACCTGGCTTTTTGTCATGTATCGGTATGAGTCCATGGGAGCCTAGAAAAAGTGCTTCCGTTGAGTGGCAATATGGGGGGCTATCTTTTGCTGAGAATTTGAGGAAAAGGAAGATGACTCATATTAACAGCCTAACAGGTGCTACGTGTAAGAGGCTGAGTAAAGCTATGGACCACATGTTGCTACGCTGTCAGGTTGCACACCAATTATGGAGTACAATTATGAACCTGTTTGGTAATGCCTACATTCCCATCCCACCCCACCCCCGAAAACAGAGGCCGCACTGACATCATATTTTAAGCTGCTTTTACATTGACATCGCCCCATTCATCACGGAAATGTCTATAAATAAGTAGCATAAGCCCTCCCATCAAAAGAATGAAAAGTATCATAAAACCTACACCACAATCTGACTCTTCTGAAGTTTAAGCTACATAAATGAATTTCACAATAAGCACATTACTAATACTGCCTTAATAGAAGCGATAAGGTTGCCTTTCTTCTAAAAACTTACCCTCCAAGCCAGATTTTTTTGATAAGTTGGCGAACCCTCCAAGCCAGATCTTAAAACATATGAATTCTTTGGAACTCATGCCAATAGATAATTACATTAAAATCAAATCTGTAATTAAATCCCACTGAAAGTTTAAAGACTGACCTCCATGAAGAGGTAAGGTTCCAAGCTTTTCTGTCCAATTGAAGGTTTTCTAAGGCAGATGAGGCAAGCATTACATCCTGCGGAAGCTCATCATTTTCGTATCTCCAGTTGTATTCATCTTTCCTATGTCCAGATATAGATGAACCTGCCCTTCTGTCTAGAATCTCAACAATATCAGAAATTCATGCATTTATCTGGGAATTAATTACCAACAGGAAAACAAAGGGAAAAAAGAAATATCAGCAAGACTACTTACCAGATGACTGGGCAGCAGGACTTGGCCTGTGGTGTAAAATGGTCCCAAGTCAAATTTAAATTCAAATGACAGAATAGGAGAAGAAGTGATAATGTTTTATATGTTAACCTTCCCAATGGAGGTAAGCCTCCAGCAACTGAAGACGAAGAAGGCTTCCTAATGTTCCTAGCTTCAGTATTGGAAAGAGATCCAGCATCTGGTGCAGTAAATCTCCTTCCACCGCCCATTGCTTGAGATAAATTCTGCAAAAAAATAAATTTTAGTAACAATACTTACTATAATTCCTAACCACAGACTTGCATATTGACCCACATAGTACCGGAAACTGTTATTTGCAAATACTATATTTAAAAAACGTTTACACATATCAAAATGTAAACAAAAAAATAATCATTTGTCGGACTATATTGACATCTAAACTAAAAGGTTTTACCCAACCTCATATTTCAAGAATCCTTCAAGAACATCCAAAAGCAAGGGAGCACTATCACCATTCCTGTTAAGATCATATCCATTCTTGCTGCTAAATTCTTTTAGCTCAGATTTCCATGAATCCTTTGGCTACACAATCACATAACGGGTCCTTCATAAGTAGAACAAGATACTGACAAGATTTTACAAAGAACGGTATATATTCACTCGTGAGAACCCTGTACATGATTACCAAATTACACTCTGGCAAATAAACTTTAAGTGAATGGTTTAATCGAGCCCAATCCAAATATTCACATATAAGTGCAGTTAGTAGCCTTCCTGCACATCAAGAGAGGGGAAAAAACAAAAGTTAATACAAACAAGCAAAGTGATCTACTGTAGGAGGATGTATCAAATTTTAACACTTCTTAGAGCTAAAACACATCAATGTTGATGTATTGATCATTAGACAAACAGAGTGCAATAACAGGTATATTATCTTCACAATTAGATTCAGATAAGACATGTCTAGGTACCTTCGGAAATTTCTAAGGTAACAAGAAAAGTTTTTAATTTGAAGGGTATATCCCTCAAATTTAGTATTTGTAAAAGAAGTCGCTTTATGCTTTTAGCAAATCACATGTGAAGAGGCATATCCATGAAACTTAATATCTTTATTCTAGAGAGGATTCTTTCTCTTTAAAGTTAAATTTTCTAGAATTCTTGTCAAAATGAGGACTCTTTCCTGCAAAAGAATTTGTATGTAGATAGTTCTATCATATATTATTTTTTGTAATGGAATTGATCTGATGTATGAGGAGCAAAAGCCATTATGTTTCCCCCCTTCATATCTTTATTTTTATTATTTGTACACAAGTAAGGTCTAACCAAAACCTTCCACATTGATAAATTTTAGTTCAAAAAGAAAATCATAATACGAGGGATAAGGAGCCATAAAGGAAATAGACATTCCCTAACTCAATCCCAAAAGGATGATCATGAGATGAGGATTTTCAAAACAATATACCAAAAATCCATTCCTCAACCAATGTGAGACACTCTAACACCCCCTTGCACTTCCAGCCCCCTAGATATTTGGAGCATGGACAATATAATTGGTTGGAAAGGCCATTGAAGAAGAAGAAGAGGTACTGGAAATTATCAAGTCCAGTGCACCTAATAAAGCATATGGACCAGATGGCTTTACTATGGCATTCTATCAAAAGGCATGGAGCAATAAAGAATGACCTTCTGGGAGCATTTGAATCTTCCATCAGAATGGGCAGACGATCAGAAGCTGTAATGCCACATTTATTGCTTTAATACCAAAGGAAGAAGGTGTAGTAAAATTGTAGGATTTCAGGCCTCTTAGTTTGATTAGTAGCATTTACAATATAGCTGCCAAAGCTCTAGCTGAAATATTGAAGAAAGTGACCAGCAAAATTTTTTGTGGATATCAGAACGCATTCATTCAGGGAAGACAGATAACTGATGCTGCCCTCATAGCCAATAAAGCTTTGGGTTGGGGACTGAAAAAAAGGAGAAAAAAGGATCCTTTGCAAATTGGATGTAGAAAAGACATTTAAATTGATCCTTCCTGTTGCAGGTACTACAAAAGATAGGTTTTATAAAATAGAGTCACCAGAACAATATGTAAACTAGAGTGATACCAAGAAAAATTCTAAAACCAAAACAAACTTGAAAAGAACAGATTAAAGAGAGAGAAAAAATTTAATGAAGCATAAAGAAGAAATATGCATGCATGGAAGCAGCACGCATTGAGGAAAAAGCTCTTGCTTTGTAGTTTGCACTTTGCAGACCAAGGGCCAAAGAGTATTTATTTCTAAACAACAAAGAGATGGGATTATGAAATTAGAAAAAGCCTTTTGACTTTTGAGTTCTTTTAGTTTGAAAATTTATCATGGGTTAAATTCTGAGTATTATCATACTAAAAAAAGGAATTATTAAGCAATTTTGGTTCCAATTTGGAAATGTTATCCAGGCACGCCCCAAATGAATGCCCAAAAAGTTGGGACTTATGCCTAAGCGAATGCCGGGATGGTTAGGACTTATGTTGCAAGATACTTCTCCCACGCTAGTACGCCTGGGTGTGTTTTTACCCCCCGGGGCTCTCAGCGGGACTCATTCAGGAAACGCCTTTTAAGATACAAATGCAGAGTTCAAGTACATGCTTAACTTTGCTGATAGATGACACTCTCTAGGACTTCTGCTAAAACTTATCTAATATAAAGTACTGGAAATTGATTTTGGGAATGGTACTTTGTAGTTTGTTTTAGATATCTTATTTCATCACAACTTACAAACTAAGTCAGTTTGAAACAGGAAAATAATATCATGCTTCACAAGACAAGGATCAAAAAGCCAAATCATGAATTATTGAAAAAAGGGTGTAGCCATCTGCAAGCAAGATATAGACTTATCATGCGGGAGGTTCACAGCACTAGATCCTAAAACAGATATTTAGATTGAACTCCCAAGTCCTAAAAAGAACTGATGGAGGCTGCGCAACCAAAGGCCAATAGATTGGGACTTTTAACCAGCGGTCTGCTGCAGTACTTACAAACAACTCAGCTTTCTGATATATTACCAAAGTCAGATAGAATTCTTCTAGACAAGATAAGTAAGTTTTACCTTCCATCTTTAATACAAACATTGGCAAGGATTTATAAGCAGAAGAATGACAAAAGGACAAAAACATTAAAATGACCTGAAGGCGAATTATGGAGTTGTTTTGCCTGATCATTGCAGCTACCCAATAGTGCAGGGGCCAAGCCTTCATCCTTTTCAATTACCTTATCCTCCTCTTCAATTGCCTCGAAAACACTCGCTCTAAGTTCGGCCTAAGAAACGTCACACCGTAAAATAGGTAAAATTGTAAAATTATCTCAAAGGGTATGCAATCTACAACAAAAAAAGAATGATCAAACTCAAAGGAAGGGAAGCAAATGTGACATAACAATTAGAGATCATCAGTTTTTAGTTTTTCGCTACAATTCTCAAGCATTTAAAATCCAACCTGGTACACATTCACTTTCAGCCTTTTTCTAACTCTATTTCCTCTTTCTTTTTTTGTACATAAAAGAATTGTCTCTTATCATCTTCTTGAGCCGAGCGTCTGTCGGAAACAGCCTCTCTATCCACAAGGGTAAGGGTAAGGTCTGTATACACACTACCCTCCCCAGACTCCACTTGTGGTATTATAGTGGGTTGTTGTTGTTGTTGTAGTTGTAGTACATAAAAGAATTAGTGCGATGCGAGTGGAAAAATGAGTTGAATATCTTTTATCTTGTAAGCATGAAATTTGATATTTCTATAAGCTGCTGTCACAGTCATTCCAAAAGTTCCATTGTTTAGTCATAGATAATTCTCACTACCCATGAATTCTGCACTGAACTTTTTCTTCTTTTTTTATTTTATAAATAAAGAGTTTTTTAAGCATGGATAAATAACTACCAGATCGGATCCTAGCATCATTTTAGGTCAAGTAAAGGAGAAATTAGAAGAGAATACATTAAACAAAGGAAAATGCAGAGGAGAAAAAGGGGGTAAATAGTAAATTACTCGGATCTTGGCAAGGACGCCTTTCTTCTCAAGGGTTCGAGTGACTAGGGTTTTGAGGTCCATCATTTCTCTTGTGTAATCGTCCATATCTGAAGATACTGAAATAGTTCTCCACTTTCGGGCTCTACAGTCTGCTAAGAGTAATGTCGCTCTTTTCTAAGGGAAGGTCTAAGCGCTTTGCCCTGTCTCTGCCGATTTAAGCCAAGTTTTGGTTTGTTTGGACAATATTGGTTAAAATTGAATCCGCCATGGTTTACATTTTGAGTTTAATAGCTTTTTTGGTAAGTTTCTTTTTTGCCAAAAGGACTTTTCTTAGAGCCCGTTTAGACATAATAAATTTTTTCACTTTTTTTCAAAATCTGTTTGGTCACAAATTTTCAAATTTTTAAATATTATTTTTTAAATTTTTCACTCATATCACTCATAAAATTTCAAAAATAACCCAAAATTATATTCATGTCCAAACACAACCCTACCTTTCAAATATCATTTTTTACTTGAATTTTTTTTTTTCAAATTTTTTGAAATTTTATAATTCTTATGTCCAAATGCCCACTTAGCTAAAAGTGTTTTGTTATCTAAAATTAAAGTGTTTAGCCAAACTTCTAGAACGAAAAAAATAGTTTCTTGCCAAAAATACTTTTCTAAATTTAAGAAAAATATAAGTAGAATCATTTTTAAAAAGCTTCCGCAAATACTAATTGATGCTCAAAAGTGATTTTTAAATTAATTAGACAAATAAAAATTATTTTTCATCAAAGTATATTTTTGAAAAGCACTTTAGAAAATTTCAAAGTAAGCTGATTTTAGAAGCTTGGTTAAACATGCTATAAATTATAAGCACATATATTGTTAACAAATACTCCTTGTGACTCATTTTAATTGTCGTGGTTACTAAAAATAATTGGTCCAAAATACTTATCATTTTAGAAATTTAAGATTAAAATTATTATTTCTTTTCCATTTTGTCCTTAATATTAATTATTCTTGAACGTAAAAAGTATTAGTTATATAGCATAAAAAATTTAAATGTGAAGAGTAAATAAGGGTATATCAATCTAAATGCCCTTCTTATTAATAGCTTCTTAAAGAAGGCGTAAAAGAGAAATAGGACAATTATCGGAGAACGTAATTTAATTCTATAAATATTTTTCTATTTAAACTCGTATTTTTACAATAATGGAGAATAGTGTGAAAATCAAACTTTAGAAACTTGAAAGAAAAATATAAGTTAATCATATTTCTTTTTTCACTTTATATGACATTATTATTATCTGAGAAGTCAAATAACTTTTTCTTACAACAACTTTTTCATAAATTATTTAAACATTCTTAAAATGTTACCATATTTAATATACTTTTATGTAGCTTCTTATTATCTAATTTTTATTTTTATTATCTTTGCGATGCGATTCCAGCTAAATTACGGTAATAATTATTCAGAGTTGAAATAATCACAAGATTTGTTGGGTTTACAGTTGCTTGTAAGGCTCCTATTGTTATTTTATTTACCAAAGGACCAACAAGAGCTTTTGAATTAAAAGGTGAGTAGATGAAGCATTTTATTACAACATATATTATGAAATATAAAGAAAGAAAGCACATTGAGAATAAAATCACCATTTTGACATAACAAAGTTATGTTATTAACAATTGTGTAGGTTAATTAAACTAACTATTAATCATATACGATATACATTTTGCAGACAATTGCAATTCGGAACTCTTTTCCAAATGTCACATTAAAGCTCCAAAGACAATTGCAAATACAAGATAATTTGTTAACTAAAAGAGTATAAATAACCACAAAGTATAATAATAACAGTAAACATAATAATAATATACCCAGTGTATTCTTACAAGTGGAGTATGAGGAGGGTAGTGTATAGACATATTTTACCCTTACCTTGTGGAGGTCCCACAAAATATAACAGATGTTATACCACAAAGTATAGCAAATATTAAAATTAAGATATTCCGTATAGTAACGAGTAAGTTTAGACATTTTCAAAATATAAACAAAATAAAAACACAGTGACGTTCTGGAGCGTAACAACCTTTTTAGTCAAGTATCTCCAAGGCCAAAAGCACTTTACTTTTTTAAAATATTTTTTTTCAAAGTTAAAGTGTTTGGGCAAGCTTGTACAAAAAGAAAAAGTGTTTTTGCGTAAAAACATAAACAATTTTGAAAAAGCAGAAAAAAGTAACTTCTTATCGAAACTACCTTTTTGAAAACCACTTTTAAGAAAAAAAATACAATTAGAAACACTTTTTAAAAGTTTGGCTAAACACTAATAGCTGCTCAAAAGTGCTTTTTAAATTAATTAGTCAAACACAAACTGTTTATCACCAAAAGTACTTTTGAAAAAAAACGTTTCTCAAAATAAACTGATTTTAGAAGCTGGGCAAACAAGCTATAAATGTCCAATGACTCCAAATTTCAACCTGAAGTATAAATGGAGTCGGATAAGCAATGGGAACACGACAAAGCCACTGAAGCTAGAGTTAATTATTGCACCTCTCTAGTTTTGTCACCTGATTCACATATAAATGTTCATGAGATACAGAAGAGTTCATGCAACATGCTTGATGAGAAACTAAACCCTAGGGATCCGAACTCTGGAGAAGAACTCCAAATTATATTCAAAAAAACAAATATATGCTGAGATGAAAACTTCAGTTGAGATGGCATAAATTTATCTTAGAAAGTAGTTAAAACAGAATATGGTACAAGAATGGCAAGTCAAACAAGAACCAGCAAAGGAACCTGGCAAGTTATAAACAGAAAAGATATGAGATGTACATGAATTTGCACCTACCAATGCAGAAAAAAGTTCGATCATTTTCAAGTGAAGGCAGAACTGATAGTGTTGGTAGCACTAGAGGAGAAATCTCTACATCATATATATATTAGCTGAGACATCAAATTTCTTTTATTGCCAGAGGAGACCGATGGTCGTCAACATTTTCTTGCTTTTCAATTAGGCCTTAGCTTATGCTGACTTCTCACATTAACAGATTCGAAGAAATAACTTGTGATTAGTCCCTTTCCTTCACATTATGAGTGAATAATCTTACCCTCTCTTAACTGTAGACCATCAGTAGAACTGTGCATCTGATAGAATCCAAAGGTCCCAATCTGTAGCGTGTATGTAAATCTTTGGCATGATCAAGAATGTAAAATGGTCGTTGTATGCCTACTAGTTTGTAAAGTCTAAACATAAAAAGAAAGCATACGTATCAAATTTTGGCTTGCAATAATAAACCTGATGCCTATCCGCGCAACAGCCTCTCTGCCTTCTTAAAAGTAGGGGTAAGGTCTGCGTACACACAACCCTCCCCTGACTCCACTTGTGAAAATACACTAGGTTTGTTGTTGTGTTGTTGCTGCCTATCTGCACAACCATTTAGCAGAATCCAAATTTCCAAAGCTTGAACAGATACTGCTTTTTCTCAACAATGATCAGGTCTACTCTGGCATAGGATTAAACTAAAAGTTCCTTCAATTAGTGAAAACCATTCGGCTAACACATTTGCTCAAAAATCTAGAGAATCCTAATTCCCCGAGCCTCCAAAGGACGTAGCTTTTCTAAAGCAGAATTAAAGGCATGCTTTGACATACAACAAAACTCAAATTTTCTTCACTCATTCAAAACCAGACGGCTTAATGCACCAGATAAACACATTGCTCTCTTTTCCTCCTAGCACTATCCCAAACTAAGAGGCCTTTAACTAATTCCAGAAAACAACACTGAAGTTCTAAAAGAATGTTCTTCATCTACCATAGAAACTAATCCATCCTTTCCTCAGCCAAAAGGCACTAAACTTACTTTAAAGAGAAATCATCCACCATATTATAGCCACAGAAAACTAAAGTTACTTTTGATAGGATGGAAAGGGAAAAGAGGAGATAATAACGGACTGAGCAACGAAGCGAGAGGATTCAGCCTTTTCAATTACAAAGTGGAAGATGCATTCGACAACAGGTAGGATTACTGCTTTTTTTATTGCTAATATATTCTACTCTTCTTTTGACAATATATGAACAGGAGCATTTCACACAACAGTAAGAGTTGTCGTTGTGTAACCAGGAGGTCATGAGTTCAAGCCGCATAAACAGAAGGTAACATCACCTACAATACATGCAATGTGGTGCAAGCCTTTTCTCGGACTCTACAAATAGCGGGAGCTTAGTGCACCGAATTGTCTTTTTTTTATTTAACAAATATACTGAGCTGGGGCAGGAAGACAAATTATCTTCTTGGATCAATAATAATGGAAAGTGCAGAAACTACGTCACAGTTATGAACTAACAAAATTTATCCACCTAATATAAGAACACAAATCAGAAGAAATTGCAGCAATCAATTACCATTCTACCGAATATTAAATTTACAAAATTCCATGTCCCAACAAAATTTCAAATTTTGAATCAAATTAACATACCATATCCAAGAAATTACAACGCAACTATTGACTTCCACCTTCTTCCTCCAATTTCTTAACATAAGCTTTAAGCACCATAACCAAATTCCTAGCTGGAGCTTGAATAGTTCCAACAACAGCCGAAGCCGGTCCTTTCAAAGACCCAAGAAGTTGTGCATAAATCTCAGCCCGAGTAGGTAAAGTCTCAAGTGCCTTAAATTCCTCAGGTCCATAAAACTTCCCTTCAAAAACAGCACCAGTAAAATCATTCTCCTCTAATTTCTTTTCCTTCTGGAATGTTCTATAAGGTTTTAAAGCAGCAGGAATTTCTTCACTGTGTACAAAAAGCCACGCATTCATTCCTTTCATACACGGCTTTAACGCTTCCCATTTCGTCCCTTCAATTGCCTTAAATACTAAGGTGTTTTTGGCAACGAGAAGTTTTGTAGTATCAGGAAGTTGGGATCTCAGTTCTTGAAATTGTTTGACTGTTAATCCCTTGTAACTGATTCCAGCTAAAAGATAACAATTTTCGAGCTGTTGTTTTACAGTTTCGACTGTTTCTTCTTTCTTGGTTCTGCTAATAGCTGAACGAATGGTTAAATTTTTAGACTTGGGTTTGAAATGGGGGTGGGTGGGGAGAGTGAGGGGGTTATTGAAGTGGGATTTGAGAGAGAAAGGGTAGGAGTGAGAGGTAGAAGACGGTAAGGTGAAGAAAGTAGCCTCCATTGATGAAAGCTTGAGAATTTCGATTGGGAGAGAGATAAGGGATGTTGCTAATGTCCTTCGGTTGCCTTATCTTTTGTGCTAGAGTAGAATTTGGGGGTATTTTCGGAAGGTTCACTTGAATTCTATATTATATGCTGCTTAATATTTTTCGGGAAATATTTTCTAAAATATGACCTTATTTGCTGAAAAATATTTTTTAGGTGTTTGACTTTTGAAAATTAGTTTTCAAAAAATACATTTGTTGAAAATTGATAAAAGTAATAGCTAATTGGACGATATTTGATAAAGTTATTGAAATAGATTATAACATTTAAGAGTTGGTTAGACGAGTGATATGAAATTGAGAGTTGAAATGATTGTGAAGGAATATAACTTCCGTCCAAAAAAGTAATAGTATAATCTTTCAAAAATATTTTTCAAAGAGAAAAATATATAAATTGTCTTGTACAATTATACTTTTGTAAACTATTTATTTTGTTATATTTTTAGTATATTTATACTCTTGTAATTATTAAATTATTTTATTTTTGTTCTTATCACTAAAAAAACTCCGGCATGAAATGAATGAACTAAACAAGTCTATAGTTTGAGAATAAAAATTTAAATTTACTCTTCAATTTTTTATTATAGTTCAAAATTATCTTAAGATTGAAGCTATATAGATCAAGGACAAAAATGAAACTTTTCCTAGAGAATATTAGACAAAATTTAACTGAGTACAAAGTTGCTTAATTATTATATATAGTCTTGTAGATAAGCAAATTCGATCCTTTTTTTTCTTTTAAGGAATATATATATAATATAACGGTCTAACGATTAACGAACCTCCTCCCCCAAACAAAACCCAAAGGAAAAGAAAATAGAAATGGCAGCTTTGAGCATTGGATATCAATTTCATTTCCATTTCAATCCTCCTAATCTTCCTCCGTTACCGACCAAATTCAATTCTCTCGCTTTTACTGCTAAACACCCATTAAATTGGCATCACATTGGGTGCCCCAAAATCTATGCTCCACCAGCTGTTTCAGTAATGGCTTTTGGGTAGTTTTCTTTTTCCATTATTTTGCCAAGTTTTTTCTGGAGTTCATGTTAGAGAGACCCTATTTTATTTACTTAAGTATGTCCCCAACATGCCCACACACAAATTGGCCTGACTGAGTGGTGGTGCGACTCGAATCTAGGACCTCTGTATGCTCTGATATCATATTAAAGCGTGCAACACATTTCATTTAAAAGCTTAAGCTGTTAAAGAAAATACTGTTTTTATTTACTAGTTATATTCTTAAACTATAATTCTTAAACTCCTTTGTCTTCTAACTTAGATTTTTAGCTGTGGCTTTTAATTAAGAGGTGCTTCAATTGCTTCTGTTATAACTTGTTGCTGCCTTTGTTTCTGTTTTCCGTTTGTATTATTTAATGTTAGCTTTTGTATTTTCGCTTCGGTTGTCAGATTTGATTTGCTTGTTTTGCCCCTTTCATTTATCTTTCTTGAACCGAAGGTCTACCGGAAACACCCTCTCAGCTTTTTTAAAGGTCGGGTAAGGTTTGCGTACACTTTACCTTCCCCAAACCCCACTTGTGGAAATATACTGGGTATGTTGTTGTTGTTGTGCTTCAATTGGGTTCACTGTTTTTTGGTTAGTTTCACCAGTTGATTTCTTATTTGACTCAGAAGTTCCAGAGAGGTGCTTCCTCCTGCTCTTGATTCCTCTTCAGAGCCACCAGCTATCTTTGATGGAACTCCCAAGTTAGTTGCCTTTACTTTACTGCTGTTTTTTCTTTTGGCTCAGATATGATTTTTGCCTTTTTGTTCTTATACTTTGTAGGATATAATATTGTTAATTTCACGAATTGCCACCGAACTTTATCCACTATAACACCACCACCGAACTTTAAAGTGATGAACTTTACCCACTATAACACCACCACCGAACTTTAAAGTGATGAACTTTACCCACTATAACAGTTCAATGAACTTTATCCACTAACGATAAAACCTGCCCATCAAAGCGACTTTACTGTTATATAGGTATACAATTTAGTTATAGTGTGTAAAGTTGTGACAAAAAGAAGCTTCATGATTTTAGTGTTACAATTGGTAAAATTCGGTGACCATATGTGAAATTAACCCGATATAGTATTTATATCTAACTGTGATGATGAATTTTATCAATTCTGCTTCATTTTCATGGTTGAAGGCTTTATATCTCTTACTCATGCCCATATGCCCAACGTACGTGGATTGCTAGAAATTATAAGGTCCGTAAGCAATCGTTGATCTAGGATTTTCTTAAACATTATATTTAGTGTGTGCTTGAATTCCTTCCATTTACCTATAAACTTAGTGATGTACATTCTTGTATGTGAATCAGGGGTTGCAGGAAAAGATAAAGTTGGTTCCTATTGATCTAAAGAACAGGCCAGATTGGTACAAGGAGAAGGTTTATCCAGCAAACAAGGTGAAAGTGACATTACTGTTTCAAATAAATGGTGACTACTATTCAAATGGTTTATATTATCTCCTTTCTTTGAAGTTTCCTCAGGCCATAATAACCACAGTAGAATTAAGCTGGTCCGCTTGTTGTTTTAGCACAGTAAATCTACAAAAGAAAAACGTAATTTATCGATTCCTAAACGATGTTGAAACCAGATTATGTCTGTGTGTGTGTGTGTATCTGTATTTGAGGTTCATCTGCAAGATTCTTTGATATGTGGTCTAAGTGCCATCATCGATTAGCTTACATATTGTAAAAGCTGAAATTTTGCGAAAAAGAAAGAAAAGCTTATATCAGAATGGCTGATAGATCAAAGGTGAATGAGCAAATTTAGGTCTTGCTAACTCACAGGTTTAGGTGACAAAATATACACACCTGTTTAATTGCATTACACTTCACTGTCACTTTGTTGTGCTGATCCATGTGCTCGCCTTTTCCATCTTAAGACAGCTCCAAGAACTTATTTCTTTTCTTGCACAGGTACCATCACTGGAACACAACAATGAAGTTAAGGGTGAGAGTATGGATCTAATTAGATATATTGACAGTAACTTTGAAGGACCTTCACTTTTCCCAGATGTAAGTTCTTGATAGGATTTTCTTTGAGATTTTCCTATTTTTGCCGTCTCACAACTTGTGTGCTAACTTCTGTAGGATCCTTCCAAGAGAAAATTCGCGGAAGAAATGTTCTCCCACTTTGACTCCTTTTACAAAGCTGTAATTTCGTCTTTCAAGGAAGACACAGTAAATGATGCAAGTAAGTTTTAACTCTTTTAGAATTACATACTTGCTCTGGCATAGAAGCTTTGAGTCTGAGATGTGCTGTTGGTGTAGTTGCAGCATTTGATTCCATTGAGACTGCTCTTTCCAAGTTTGTTGATGGACCTTTCTTCCTTGGTACGTTCAGTCTGGTGAGTATCCATCCCTTATTTTTGGTTGTTCCAAATTCAATTGCGGAAAACTATCCGTAGATGGATTAGTAGGTGAAAAGGTGAAATTGACAGTTACAGTTTGTTTGGAAAGTTGCTATTATTGTATTGTTACTTTAAATGGAAAAGAGTAAAAACTACCCTCAGACTATTCGATTTGGTACAAATATGCCCTCCGTCCACCTATTGAGCCAAAAATGCCCTCATCGTTAACTTTCTGGCTCACTTATGCCCCTACGACTAACGGTCAATGCTAAATTAAAAAAAGTTCATTAAAATTACACGCGGCAAATTTTTATTGGTCCAACTTTAAACTATGACCCCAATTAAATAAACCCGCCCTTAACCCTTTTTTTTTACCCAACCCCAAAATCCGATCCACCTAAAAAAATAGCCAAACTCTTGATTGTTAAAAAAATTAACTTCTCCATCTTTTCAACTCTATCATCACCATAGTTGCCACCACCCTGTTTCCTACATAACAACCACACTTCCACCGCAACCATGATTCTCATGTTTGCTCCATTCCTTCACTTTCAAACAATAATAGCGAGAATATTATGCTAATCGAAAGGGTCCAATTAGAAATTTTTTAAGTTTTTTTTTATTTGATGTCCTTTCTTTGTTGTAAAATTAGGATTTTGTTCAAGGAGGAGTACCCAGGCCATAAATTTTTTAATTTTTATAAATTATTACCATTTGGGTCTAACAACTGAATAAGAGTTTGCAAAATTTACAAAAATTATGAAGAAAAAACTGGATTCCGATTTAAATCTCATGAATTCATAATGGGTTCTTTGATTATCTTATATGATGAGAAAGAAAAAAAGATTTACTATTGTAAATGACATTTGAATGTGAACATTAGGGTCTTTTGACGAACATTTTCGAATAATGACAACTCCAATGGTAAATGCAAAATGAAGAAGATGATAAAAATATGAAAAAGGACCAAAACTGCCCTTAGATTAAAAATGTGGTGGTAGTCTGGTTGCTATGGAGAAAAGGGGATGGTGGCAGCTATGATGGTGATAGATTGGAAAGATGGAGAAGTTGATTTTTTTGACAATCAAGAATTTGGCCATTTTTTAAGGCGAGGTTGGATTTTTGGCTTGGTAAAAAAATGGGTTAAGGGTGGGTTTATTTAATTAGGGTCATGGTTTAAAATTGGAACAATAAAAAGTTGTCACGTGTAATTTAAGTAAACCTTTTTTTTATTTGGCATTGACCATTAGTCGTAGGGGCATAAGTGAACCAGAAAGATAACGGTGGGGGCATTTTTGTGCTCAATAGATGGACGGAGGGCATATTTGTACCAAATCGAAGTCTGAGGGCAGTTTTGGCCCTTTTCCGTACTTTAAATACAATGCTTATTTTGGATTGTTACTCAAATTTTATTGTATCGTATCGTTAAATCCGTCGTTATATAACGACAAAAAGTGCCACTTTATGTAACGGCCAATTTGTTGTGGTCGCGTCATTACCTTGTATTTTTCTCTCATCGTGTCCTGCCTTATTACTATATAATCCTATTTTATCTTTTATCCTATCTTTTTATATAATAATTCTATCCCGTACCCTACTTTTTCTTTATAACGTTATAAGTTTGTTCTTCATATTGATGGTGCGTGATATCATGAAACGACGGCAGATGATACAATATATCCAAATATTGTATTCGCCAAACAATACAGTACAATATAATACAATACAATACAATACAATACATTATGAAACGATATGTAACAACCATTCAAACAAGCTGTTAATGTTCACCATGGGATTATTTTTTGTAAATGCCTGAATAATTACTACCTTACATGTGGGATGGACAGGTGGATATAGCTTATGCTCCATTCATTGAAAGATTCCAGCCCTTCTTGCTAGATGTAAAGAACTTTGATATTACAACAGGCAGGACAAAACTTGCAGCATGGATCGAGGTATCACGGGGATTAACGTTTCTTGATTTTTCCAATGTCATGGTTTGAATGCCAGAATGTAGTTTTATCTAGAGCTATATGCCAAAATATAAGCATTTTGAGTACTAGAACATGGTGTTTCTCAAAGCTTTTACTGGAGTTTGCTTCTTTCAAGTTTATATTGATGTTCTGCCCCCAACGCTTCGGTCTAGTGGTAAGAGGACAGCTCTTTGATGTGTGGGTTGAGCGCATAGTACAGGTTTGAGACCTGCCACATACAAAAGCGTGGTATCAATGGAGAATGGTAGAGGGGCAGGCCTATCATCCACCAAGTTTTGAACCGTATGCCAGTGTCTCTCGGGGATTTCTTGGTTATAAGAAAAAGTTTGTATTGATGTTTTACCGGAGTTCTATAGAGCTATCCTTATGCTTAGCATACAATAGGAGAATCTACAGGTCAACCTATAATTTGAAGTCAAAGAGCGTATGTACAATTATATGCCCACATAGCTCTCTAGCTAACTTAGATCTGATAGCGCCCATTCTATAATAGAAGCATATAACAGCTATTACCGCCCTAATATCTGAATTTTCTGCATGTGTGTGTAGACAGTGGTATAGACATTATGACTCAGCGCAACATTACTTGATGTAGTGTGGTGCATTTATTGCAGGAGATGAACCAAATTGAGGCTTATGCAGTAACTAAACGCGACCCAAAGGAGCTTCTGGAAAGCTATAAAAAACGTTTCTTGGTAAATCGCTTATCTACTGCCTTTACTTCGATATTCTTTATCCAAAAATTGTTTTATACCCATATTCACCACCATCTTTTTCTTTTTGCAGTCTCAGGTTTGAGCTCTGCCATTACACAGCATCCACAATTATGCAAAGCTTACTGCTAAACAGTTTGTATGTGAAGTAAATTGATGTATCACTGAGAAAATCAGTTTAACCAAAATTTCGCAGCCTTCCTTCTACTTTGGCAGTCTAAGGAGAATGTCAAAAGATTTTTGAAATGCAAGAACTTTCTTTTGGCATTCATCAGGCACATGAAGTTTGACTTTGCCCCCAAAACTTAATGCCTCTTGACTCAGAGCAAGCAAGCATGCTTAACAAAAAAAAGAACTAAGCATGCTTTAAAAGAACGAAAAGGGTCATATTTACCCATCTACTTTCAAATATTGTTCATATTTACCCTCCATTTTACCATTCAATTGTATAATATCCTCACCATTATACTTTCGCAAAAATATGCCCTCCATCGTTAAGAGACCGGCACATGCTAATTAATTGGACCTCGGTTAGTTGGCAACCAAAACTTCCACTTGTGGGTGGGGGTTTGTTGATTCCCACCTTGTAATCCCCTCCCCCTTTATGTATAGCAATCTGTTTTATTTTTGAAAAAGATGATATGCAAATTAGTGGTCTGAGCTCAAATTGATGGATGACTTGGTTTAGCTACATCTTGAGTTCCTCTGGGTCCATGGTTTGTGTGTTCTTGCATGACAATAGGTGAAGATGAGCTTTGCTGTAGCCTGGTTCGTAGTGGGACAATAAGCAACTAGGTCAATCAAGTCTAGCAGCTGCCACGGAGTGGTATAGTCGAGCAATTGGTCAATTGGCTAGTGAGTCGGGGGAAAAATTGAATCAATATGATTTTAGTCAAGAACTTTCTGTTTGATCCAAAAAAAAAAACAAGATTTTAATCATTAGAAGTGACGCAATTGTTAAAAATCGTTCTATTCTTGCAGCGTTTAAGAAACTAATTACTAGGATAATAGCTGAGAAAAGTTAATTCTAAAAATCCTGAACTTCCAGCCACACAAGGTCGTATCTCAATGCAGTTTATGTTTTAGTTCTCTGTTTTAGCTGAGATGTTAGTAGTTGCTACAACTTTTTTAATATGTGACGAACAAGCTTTTTTTAATCAACTAACGGATGATAGGAAAATGAAAAACAATTAATTGGCTCGATTGTTTCCACCACCATCCCCCCCACCCCACCCCCAAATCCAAACAAAAACTCAAAACAGTCAATACCAGGCAAGTAAAAATGGGTACTCCATATTTATAATTTTCTGCAGACAACATAGCAACAAAGTAATTGGGGACAATTTCATTCTTTTTTTAGAGTCACGGGTTACATTCCAAAAACTCTGGTGTATATATCGCCAGACCTGGGCGCCTGGAATATCATATCTCCATATCCAGCATAGAAATTTTTGAAACCTAATCTCTCATTTTTCTGGAGTTCTGTCAAGCAGTCTACTTCATTACTATGATGGATATCGTGGAAACTATTGTGCTGGAAGCCATTAAAGATGTTACCATTGGCAAACTTTTGTTGTGGAAATTGTGAATAGGAAGATGGATCAAAACTTTGGTGTTGGTTCACCATCGATGAGAAGCCATATATATCATCTAGACCACAATATTCATCCCCGCCACGACCAGAAAATCTTTGTAATTGATGAACAGACTGTGTTTGTGAAGCAAAAACTTGAGAGAATTTCCCTTCTTGATCTACAGATTTTTGTTGCATCAAACGCCAGATTCTTGCCTCGTCTTCAAAGGCTCTCCTCTGTGGCATACAAGATGACCTGATTTCCAGGGCAGAGATATCAAAACCATTTGTTGGTTTGCCGCTTCCACAGCTTGATATGGCAGGTTCAACAAAATCAATATCACCTGCACTGCTAATACTTCCAGTTGATGGTGTGTGAAGCAAACTTGACGAAGAACTATTTACTAAACGACTTCCTGTAGAAATAACAGCAAAAGAAACTATATATTAACTTCAATCACAACAAACCACACCTTATCATGCAATGAAAAACTGAAATGTGGTTGTTACCGGAGAGAGATCGTCCTATTTCATCGGATGAGGCAAAACCGCAAAGCAGATCCCCAGAGGGCATTGAGAATCCAGGTGGAGCCAAAACTTTTGGTCTAGTGACTGTTAGACAGCTCAGATGTTTCAGTATACAGAAACCAATAAACTGCAACATTTTTCAATAAAGTACCACTCTACTACAGTATAAAGATGCCCAAAAGTATGAAATAGAACACTACAGTGCAGCAACTGGTTCAATTAAAGAACAGAGGTCACCGGAAATGCATATGTATATATAAACCCCTTACATTAAATCCATTTATATTTACTCATTGGTATACAATTTGAAGCCTGGCAAACTCACCTGCTCTTCCTCCCTTGAGAGGAATACCAAACAAAGCAAAGATAATAATTCCATTTCTCAAGCTACTTGTGCTAATAGTGTATTTATCTATTTGAATGATAATAGCAATCAATTATAAGCCAGAAAGCTTGTCAAACTATGGCAAAATGTCTTTATATATATTAACTGAAACGTATACAACTTGTAAATACTGTTGCCAGTACAGGTTTTAATGTACTGATGCATACAATATTATCATTATCAAAAACTATATTAACTGAAAGAAACTAACACATTAAGACAAAGCAGAGTTAGGAAATCAAAGATAGTGTCATGTTTTATTCTAATAATTGAAGAATGAAAAGCCTATAGATAAGCGCTAATTTCAACAGAAAATAGTTTTAACATGCAAGAAAATAAGGTGCATGCAGCAGCAAACATCTTAGAAGATCCCAATTTTATAACATTCTTTACTGATTTTACAGAATTCCTATCCAAGAGGTACATTAGAATAAGTAATATAAAATTGGAAAGCCACTTGAAAGAAAGAAAATAAGAAGAAAATCAATTAAGGATAACATGTTGCAAAATCTGTTTTACTTGATAAAATAAGGAAAAACTTTGCCAACGCTTACTTTGATACGGAGCCTTCTGCACATACTGATCCTTGTTCTCTCTGAAATCTTGAGGGATGGATGAATTCTTTGATACCTGACCAACATTACTAAAAGGAGACTCTAAATCACATCCTTGCCTTGAAAAGTCATCTTGCTTCACAAAAGAGAACCCTGATTGATCATTGTGCAAAGAGTTCCAGGTAGCACCAAGCTTCCCATCAGATTCATTATACAAACCAGCAAAGCTACGACGCCAGGCCATTGAATCATCACATGAATCAAAGTCTATTGACATAATATTTGAAATAATACTGCTTTCTACAGCATTGAATGATGAATCCTCATAGTTAGTCGAGTTATTATTATCAATCCTCCGTAGGTGCTGCACTATTTCTTCATTGGAGAATGAGGTAGAACTTCTGTGAACCCGATCAGATTTGACAGAACTTTGGAATTTCATATCATGTAATCCTTCATTTGATATTGCATTTACACACGAAAGTGGCAGAGAAGATTCATCCACTTGATTATGAAAAGCTCCATAATCCCTTCCATTGCTACTCAGACTATATGACTTATGTACTAATGACTGATCACCGGAGTCCTCTGTGGATAGAGCAGAACGAGATGGCATAAGAAAAGCCCTTTGAGCCACACTATTTGAATCCTTCGGTCCTTGATCATCAGAAGATATATAATGTTCCCTGAATGGTTCATCAGAAAATTCAACAGAATTTTGGTTCCCCCACATATTATTGACAAGGTGCGAAGATGGAACTTTGAACAGGGTTGTGTTCGGATATGTTTTACGACTATGATTATCATTAGTAATGGTTACTGAAGATAGGTCAGAAGATAAATCCAAAATCCTACAATCATCACTGCTATTTCCATCTCTCTCTGCACCTGAAGTGTTGGATCGTCCAACAATATCTACAAAAGTTGTCATTCGGTTTGGCACACCAGCATCTACATCCTTATCACAAGGAATTCCATGAGCCGTGTAGCTACTGTAATTCACTGCATCATTTGCTGCATCCTAAATCACACAAACGCTTTTGATGAAAATGTTTGCAGTTCAAACCAAAGAATTCGTATAAACTACATAAGAAAAATACAGCGACTTTTGTGCTGAAACATGAGAACTATTTTTCAGATACTTTGCTAAAAAATTAACAACTCACAAGCAGAACTAAACATCAAGGTTTCTTACACTTGTTGCATTTCTAATGCTAGAGTTCTCAGTTGATGTATTCGATAATTCATCAATCGGAGGTGGCAAGACATTTCCTGAGCGATTCATCATATTGCTAATGTCACCAACAATTTGTTGAACTCTATTCCTGAATAACCAACAAAATGAAACCAATGCTTAGATATACCCAAGAGAAATGTACCATTATGCAACGACAACAATTACAGAAGACCCTTTAGCTAAGACCATTACGGATATATCAACTTCAGGAACCTCTGAGGTCCACTAGAAAAAATCCACAGGGCATTCCTTCAGAAAATCGTCGAAGATTTCAAGTCCAACATTCGATTAGCGCAAGAAAAAGAGCTTGTCAATTCCCATATATTCTGATATATGGGAAACGAGGACAACACAAACTGCCTCCTCATTATTTATCCATAATGAATAATCCTCTTACTAGAAAACTCTTAGTTTATTAGATATATAACTACTAAAGTACATTAGAGAGCCCCTAGTGTGAAATATCCTAAAGTACCGAGTATTGAAATATTATGGACCCAAATAGAGCATTTATGATATTGAGTATTTCATAAAGTAAATTCCAACTAGCTTGGGATTGAGGCGTAGCTGTTGTTGTTGAGTAACAGATCCTTTTTGATCTCACCCAGAAAATAAACAGGTTGGCATCCATCAATTTTCTGAAGATTATAAATTCACGTAACAGTATACGGCAAGAGTTTGCATGTTTCATTGGATATTATCATGCAACTTCAATGTCAATCGCAAAAAGTTTGAGATATTAAAAGAAAACTACTGAAGCACATTGGGAAATAGAACATACACTCTTTCAATATAGGGTAACTACAATTTGACTTCCCTCATTTGCCGATCATGACTACATGATTCAAGAGACCTTCAGCACCTTTAGGCAGACTAAGTCACATAGTTGACCAAAACGATATCTCTATTAAGGTACAACAGGACTATCATTCTTGTCAACCAAATATCAAAATCAGATACTTGGAATACCAGTTTCTGCATGTAAAGCTTGCGGACCACATGTTGGATTGCAAACAATTTCGCTAGTATTGCTAAACTGAGAAACTGAATGTTTCTTTTATGCACTATGTTTCATCCCACTGATAAGAGGACACTGGAAAAATAAGACAACTACAATTTCTTATCAGTGATGCAGTTGTATACTGCCCTCTCAATTTTAACCTAAAATCGCATGCGCACATCAAAGGGCGATAACACATTTATATTGGAGGCTAAGAGGAATTTTTGTGTGCTTAATACCTTGTATGAATCGCAGCTACATCATCTTTACCAAAACTATCTTCATCAGCACCAATGCTATGCAAATATAGACAAGACGGATTACCGCAAGGCTGGACAAACAAATAAAGCATGTCAACACTGGTTATCATTTGTTTCGTAAATTATAACATGCGCTCATAAAGGGAGTGATAGGAAAAACGGCGATCACAAAAGCATCACACTCCATACCATGTTTCTCAACCACGCATGGCAGTACTTTGCAGTCCCAAAGGATGCTCTGCATAGGCCATTTTCACATTGTCAAAAAATGATATTATGCCTGCATGACCAAGAATAGAAAGGAAGGACGAAGATGCTTACCTCAAATACCTACCTTCCAAGACAAAACCATGTACAGACTGAATACATCGTACGGCTTCCTCTTCTTTTGAATACGTAATATATCTGCAAGAAACAAGATGCAGAAAGAGATCGAATATGAGAACGACAATCTTGCGGGGGAACACATACAATCAAATCAAAATTGAACAGTAAATTATGCGCACTTTAAAAATGCACAAGTATATGACATTGTTATGATTATCTGAATACACCAGGAGTCCAACAGTTCCGACTTCCATTGCATTGAAACAAAATCCGAACAAAGACATTCAATTAAACCTTCTGCCCCCCCC
>MCJB01021269.1:85585-115143 GCA_002018475.1 Nicotiana obtusifolia
ATACCTTGGATATGTATGTTCTTTCAGTTTCGGCAACTAGGTAATTTTTAACAGCTACTACTGTTCCAGCCTCTTACAGATCATGTATCATGGCTATGGCCACCTTTCAATTAAGCACTACCAATTTCGCCTCTTTGAAGTTTTAACTAGTGATACAACAATAGTTATTATCTTGCAACATCCTGATTGAAAACTTTTTAAAATAATTGAAAAAGGAACTACAAGTTAACCATTATAAGCTTCAGTAATATTCAACAACCCAACACCACTGTCAAAATTGTGAAAAGTGGCTCACTTTTTAACCTCAAACTTGAAAATTTCTTCAGAAAGAGTTCAGAGATTTGAGTTTTTCTATAACAGGACAGGACTTAGAAATATATATCCCAAGCTAAAACCAATTCAAAAAGAAAAAACAAAACAAAAGAACATACATATCCAAGGTATAATTTTTTGAGAAGGACATATCCAAAGTATAATTGTTAACAAAAGACTAACTAGGCAAAAAGACAGCTGAGGGTACAAGAACCTACACTTGAAAGGATCATAATAACTAGGACATTATATTAGTATTAATGCAACAGTGGAAATTTCAGGAAATGAATGATTGTCGGCAAGACCAATAGGAAGAAACCCAAGTCACTAGACCATAGCAACATAAAATAATAATATTGCACTTGAAAAAAAAAAAAAGATAAATAATATTGCCCTAACACAGAAATAAGATCTAAACGAGGACCAATCAGAATGAAGTAATGGGAACATATTAAGGTACTGGGTACATAATATCAGAGAAAAATAAAAATGAACTCCCACTGTTTGAGACAATACTTGGACTAATTGAATCTAAGGAAACAAACAGCCAATAACAGCAAATTCCTCAGTAATAAACACCTAAGAACCAAGATAACCAAGATATGAATCATTTACTCACACACTACAGGTGTCATTAACAAATTGCTGGATTGCACCACCAGTCGTCCGAGACAGAGAAATTTTAGTTACTTTTCCATACTGCCCAAAATATTCTTTCCGCTGTAAAAGCTGCTCAAAAGTAAGAATCATCAGTAGAGAAATGGAGAAAAAAGAAATTTTACTATAATCACAAGGTTAAGAAAAAATTAGAATAAACAAAACTAGTCGCTTCACTAAAAGATATAAAAAAGAAAAAGAAACAGAAAAAGAAAGATACAGAAGCAATTAGCAAGGCGTCATACAAAAAAAACCATACATCTTCATCTGCAACACTAAGAGGCAGCCCAATCACATATGCCATTTTACGTTGAATGACCCGAACATTTGTGAGATCCTTCTTGATTTCATTAGTTTTTGGCTTTGCTTTTGGTTGTTTGCTTTTCCAGTGGACATTGTTGTTCCCTGCTCTGTTTGAAACTAAATGTTTGTTACATTCTGTCTCCAAACACCTTCAAAAGTAAATTAGTCACGAGGGAAAAAACCTCTCAATATTTTCTTGCATTTTAACTACTTTCTCCTTTTCGTATGTTGTCCGACATGCAGGACATCGACCCTCTGACTCATCTTTTTCTGCCATGTCCATTATGTGATGCCAACACCAAAGACACACCTGTGGGAATAAAAGTAAAAGAAGCCATAAAAAAGAAAACACTTTATATATTTGAAAGTCTACATCTTAGAATGCCTTCCTTAAATATCATATTATCAAGTGAGCTGTCTTATCAAGATTTCAACAATTACCTAATAGTGGGGACAACATCAACTACTTGGAAGTGTGATAGCTAAGATATATCTTATTTATTCCTTTCAATTGGCTTTAGATGGCTGAAAATTCTGAACTGGATCAAAATTTAAACATGAAATAATCATTTAGCATTGGTTTCTCCAGCTGAGGAAGGCAATTCTGATATGCAAATAGATTAACAACTGCTCACAACCCTCTCCTGTTTTGTAAATATTAAAGATGGCATTCAGAGTATAACCAAAGTCAGGTATACTAAGGAACGAATCTTTTATCATGTTCTTATATCAACTTGTAAAAAGCGTGCTACAATGAGAAGAGCGCAAGAGAGCAATAGTTGCATTTTTTTTATACATAGAAGAGCATGAGGTCATATGATGGTGCCAAAGCCCGCAAACATACTACCTTAACACAATTAGCTATTCCAAAAGGTCACAAAAGCCACAGTAAAAAAGAACTCCAGAAAGCGTTGCTAGCGTTTTGATGAGCAGTTAAGCAGGTGGGTCACAATTTTTTTTATGAAGTACTGACTAGCAGCTAAGTCACACATATCATTCATAAATTAGCGCTAAATGTGTCTTCTACAATTATAAGATAATTGCAAATCACAACAATCGAAATTTTAATGAAAAAAAAGCTAGAGAATTGAGACCTGATAACCACATTTACAAGGCTTAAACTGCTGATCTGTCCAGTCCATCTCTTCGGCACAAAGAGGACACCTTTTCTCTTCTCCATTGCTCATGGTTGCCCTGTAATTCCAATAAAAACATATTTCACATTTTACGTAAACCATAAATTAAATTAATTTCTACTAGATTGACAGTTGAACACATTAATAGTAACACTCACCTACATTTTCTCCAAATCTAGTACACTTATTTTAAAGCGAAAGCAAATACTTCAAAACCCTAATTTAAAGGTAAAAATGCCACAATTTCCATTACAGATCAGAAAATTTGAAAATTCATAACCAGATTCAAATGCACTCAATTGCCACATCGGATGATGTGATTCACACATACATACACATATATGTGTGTTTTCATTAAGAAAATTGTGCATGCATAAATTTACTCTTATCGAAACAATTAAAATAAAAAAGCGAATTTTACATACATTTTAGCATCAAATGCAAATGTGGAATTCAAAGTTAGGGTTTTGAAAGTTTTCAGATTTCCAGAAAAAGAGCGTAAAAATGGAGAAAAGAGAAACAAACTTACAGTGACTTTTTGATGATGGCGAGAAAAAGGCAGAAAGAGATAGAGAGAAAGAGGTGAAAAAACAACTGGGGAAAAATACGGGCACACAAAGGATTGAATTGAAAGGCACAAGATTACAGATAGAGACCGCTTTTGATGGTTGGCTTTTGTTTAAATTGATGAAATCTCTGACTTTTGTATTATTAATTTGTTTTTATTATAGTCGGTGGCGGGAAAATAAAAAAAATGAAAAATAAGAGTCCCGCTTTGAGGAGGGAAAAGGAAAATAGATAGAGGGGGAAAGGGACCACCAAGCTTTTCGATTATCCGAATGTTAGGACTTATAGGAGTAGTTAATTGAGTCTTTAACTAATTTATTGGAAGAGACTATAACTTGTCAAAATCTATTTTTGTGCTTTGCTTTGTTTGTACTAAGATGTGTTTTAGTAAGTTGCTACGTTAAGGAAGAAAACTTTGATTGTTTCTGCTAAGACGACGACATCAATAACAACAAACTCAATGAATTTTGCGAGTGAGGTTTGGAAAAATTAAGATGTACACAAACTTATTCCTATTTTGAGAGAGCAAAGATGTTATTTCTGATAGATTATTGGTTAAAGAAGGAATGAAAATAAGTAACGGCAACAAGTAGTGACAACAACACGATAAAACAAGAAGACCGAACCAAGAAAGCAACTAAACACTAACTAGTAATAACAATCTACGAATAAAGAAAAATCATGCTTACACAAATGCTATCGCACTGAGAAGTTATAGGCGACTACATATTAATCTGCTACCCTAATCTTAGATTGTCCCACCCTCCTATCGAATATCACGTACTCAGTAAATTTCAGTTGAAAACAAAAGATTAATATTTTAAGTAGATAAAGATAGAAGGACGAACTTATTATTCATCGAATAAAGATTGATATAAATGAACAAGGATGTAGAAGTGGAACAATTATTTATTAATAAAAATTTAATATTTGAATTTAAAAAAAATATAGAGGTGAACCTATTATTCATTGAATATGAATTGACGGACACCAACCTCGAGGATTTCTCATTTAAAAAACTTCGGACTTAATAGCATTTTCACAATCCCAAAGAGATGTTGAACTAGTAATAATAAATGTATTAATCATTGAATTGATTTATTTAGCCACTTAGTTATACTTACGTTAAAATATGCGGACTGACCATTTTTTGTCCGCTTTTTAATATGCAGCCACTGTTTAAATAAAATAGAGAAATAATTCAATTATTAATTATAATTTTCTTCTGCTGTTATTTTAGCTTCTGTTTGACCATAAATTTTGATTATATTGAAAATATTATTTGTTCATGGGATATGTCAGTTTATGGTAAAAAAATCAAGTTCCAAAAAATTGGTTTAGGACACTTTTGGGTTGAAATTTTTTCTTTCACTCACGAAACTTCAAAAAAAAAATCAAATAAAATGTATGTCCAAATGCTTTCCAAAATTATTTTTCAATACAACTTTAAAAACTCTTTTTCCATGTTTCAATCAAATCTATGTCCAAAACGCTAGCTTAATCATACGAATGTAAACCCAGGGAGCTTTTCGCTTTAGACCCTCAGAAGCAGGTATTCGATTATCATAGCTTAGATGTTGTTCCATATTGCTCCTCAACCAAGAATTTGTGTAGACTAAAGAGAAGAGAGGCTGAGACTGACCCAAATAACATGTCTTTGCATACTCCGCACACACTTCGCCACGACGATCAATGCTTCGCTCAATAAGCCCAAATTCCGGCTTCACTTCTAAATTATCGGTAGATCTCAGCTGCCTCTTCACTAAAGTTGCTTGCCTCAATACCACATCATAGACCTTTTTCTCTAATGACATTGTCATTTCTCTAGCTGGGCTAGCCACCAAATTGGATTGTACGGAGAAGCAACTTCCATTTTCAGTTCTTGGATTTTCATTTAAAGAGCCAAAATTTCACCTTTGTCTCCTGCCTTTCTTGATTCTCTCATTCCACATCAAATTCCTATCTCGAGTTAGGAACCTGGATGATTCCAAAATACAGTTTCCTTTTCGGGATGGCGTAAAAATTTCTTCTTTGAACGGTATTGAAGCACAAAATGCAAATAGTGTCAGCATTGGGTGCATTGGAGATTAATGGTGAGATATTTGCAATGGACATACTCGGGTCTAAGCTTTGATTTTAAATACTACACCGTTGTTAAATTATTTTTTAAATATTTTTATCTCTTAATCTTGATATTTAATCGCCTTTTCTGTTATCAATATTAGGCGTTTAGAGATGGATGTTGGAAAAATGATGCCAAGATTGCAAGAATAATAATGATTTATTTGGATCGGCATCTAAACAAACCTATTCTCTAATTGAGTTCAAAGTAAAATCATGCTGCTATACTCGTTCTTTATAAATTCTTGTGTCTTTATTTGAAACATACAATGAATGCCGATTATGTACATAAATATCACGAAGAGCAAAAAGACTCCAACATATATAACGAACGAGTCGATGAATATCAGGGGCGGAGGGAGAGTATTAACTACGGGTTCGACGAACCCAATAGCTTTTGCTTAAACCTAGTATTTGTATTAGAAAATTCATGAAATATGTATAAATATTTAACTGCGAACCCAGTAGCTAAGACGAATCGTGGTTTCGGTGACGAATTCAGAACTCATAAACTTCATATTCTAGCTTCGCTCGTTATGAATATAATAAAACCAAAATTCTTTCCAGCTCCTTTGTATCTGACGTGTTTTTAAACTAACATTTTTATGTGATAAATTCTATTTAATATTCTTCGGCAATGCGCGGGTACGAATACTGGTGAAATTGCAATAAGAATTAATCTAAATAACAGTTCACCTAATTTCTTAAACTAAAAATAACCGACAAATATAATATATATATATATATATATATATATATAACGATATATTATTAATGTATAATTTATGTACATCGGCTAAAAAGAAGTAAAAAGTAAATCTGACATATTTGTGTATCAATCTTTTAACAAAAAATAACCGGGCTAAGGGCTAAGTGAAGGGACCAAATGTACATCGCCCTATTTAGAACGTTAAGTTCCGTTTCTTCCCCACTTTTCTCTGCCGTCCGATCTCAGTGTGTAACGCAGTCAAACACCAAGCTATAGAAGTTATCACATTGCGCGCCAAATACAGAATAAACCTCCATTTCATTTCCTCTTATTTATCCTCTCTACTAATACAGAAAGCAAACGTTTTTTTTTTTTTTTTTAAGAAAAAACACAGAGAATTTCTGATTCAGCTGTAGGGTCATCTGTCAAGTAGCTAAGGTTAGGTCATATAATTAAGTATTGTCATTATTATTTAATTCCTTAAATATTTACTTATTTTATAGTGGTGCATTTTTAGGTTTAGGGTTTTGATAGTAGTGTGTTTGAAGATGACGGAAGCACCGCCGAGTCCAGGAGGTGGTGGAAGCCATGAGAGTGGGGGTGAGCGGAGCCCTCAATCGAATGTGAGGGAACATGATAGGTAATATTGAAGTATATGATGATCTCATCTAAAAATTTAAGCTATTAGAGAATTACACTTTTATGATTGTCTCATCTAAAAGTTTAAGCCGTTAGAAAAAATATATTTTATTTACTTAATTATATTCTGCACAGGTACCTTCCTATAGCAAATATTGGTCGCATCATGAAAAAAGCATTGCCTGCTAATGCTAAGATTGCTAAGGAAGCTAAAGACACTGTTCAGGAATGTGTCTCTGAGTTCATCAGTTTCATCACCAGCGAGTAAGCTTGCTTTTTATCTGATAAAATCTCATATTAGGAAAGTTACTATAAGTTAGAGCATATACAAGCAGAGGTGGATCCATGATTTAAAATGGGTTCAATCTTAAGGTTCTTAGCAACAAACTCATTGTACTTTTAAAATCACGGGGTCTGAATTTAATATTTTATGAAAATTTTATGTGTGTGTATTGTATATATATATGTGCCTCTGCATCCAAATGGTTCAACGAAGAGAAAAGAACAAAATAATCAGACTGACTGTAAATCGTCGTCAATACGAGTCAAGAGTTTAAAGAGCTTCATATACATAAGGATTTTTGATGAAGTGAGGTGTTTCATTACTGGCATCGTGGAGGTGCAACAAGTACATAAGTAAATATGTTAGCTCCATTACATGATGTTATGCTAGTACCAGGGAGCTAACTGAAAAACCAAAAAATGTGGGGAGAAGGCACACAAACTAACAAAATCTAGAAATGCAACAATATTATTTACATGGGACATGATGGTCCAACCAAAAAGACAGAGTGAACATCTAGCCTTTAGGTTTAGGGAGTGATTTGGAGTTGAAATTCTATTAAAACATCAGCGAGTTCTCTCTAGAAATGCATAAGAATTTATTCGAAATTTGATGTGTTGTTCATTTTACTTTTACAAATGTTTAAATTTGAAGTGGAATTCTTGGAGTTATATATTCTAGAGCACTTTACTTCTCCTTAGTTTCTCGGAATCTTTTTTAGGCTTAAAATATGGTGGGATTCAAGTGTTTTTTGCCATCATATTCTCTGAATATGTTTTTTGTGCTTATGGATATGAGTTAAGCAATTTGTTAAATTTGTTGAAAGTATTAACTTGTTCAAAATGTAGGCGTGCTTCTCCATTTATGAGTTCCAAAATTTTGTAAACAATAGCAAGACAAGGTCTGCTAACTATTTGAGCATTTCAAGAACATTTGCCAAGCAACCTCCTCTTCTGAAAGACTAGCGATGGTGTTTCTATGTATGGTTAAAAAAGATGCAAAGACATCAGCAACAGTACTTCAACAAAGTTTAGCTATCAACTTTCTGAAGAAGCAAGTAAAAAGCTTTAGCTAATTGCCAAATTGTGAAACAGTCAGCTACCTTTGGCCAATCCCCTGTGTGCTTGGTCTACACCCTGTCACTGCTTTTCCCTATTTGCCTACACCACTATATCCTTTCTATAAGAGCCAAGGGAGCACATGAAGACCTGGAGATAGGAAACTGTGTCATTTGATCTGAGAGCAGAAGAAAAAAGGGAAGAGGAATTGATGATTTATACTAATGGGTGAGAAACAGCTGCCATTTGATGATGCTGTTGAGAGAAACAGAGACAAAGGAGAGGACACGAGAACAACAAGGGCTCCTGTCCTTCTGTCCTAAGTTTGTGTGTAACGGGGACACCAGGGAGGAAGGGGAAAATAAAAGAAAAGGAGAAGGAAGGAAGCAATGGAGGGAAAAAATGCTGGCAGGTCGGCGTGTATTAAAAAATAAAACTTGGTGGGTCAGTCTATACTTGGGTATTGTGTGGAACAATCCTTGGCTAGGATCGATAAAATTCTAAGTGATCTTTTGTTCTTCTTCTATATTTTAGTAAAGTTTAAGTGGTCTTTTATACTAGAAACCATTGTCAATTATTTTATATTATATTTTCAACTTTTAGATTCGAATCAGAAAAAAAATCATTTTTTTGGTTAGAGAAACATAAAACTAAAGATATTACAGCAGATCCCCTTAATTTTCTTTCTTTATGTTTCTCGAACTAGGATTTTAGGTATTCAGCTTCCGGCTGCACAAACTTTTTTCCTTTTGTTTTGCTATAAACAATTGAAAGTTGGTGGACATTGCTACTTTCCCCCTTCCAAATTGATTGTGCTCGTTTTTGTTAACGAATGTCCTAGAAGACCCGTACCCATATCTTTGTTATGGTATTCCCACTTGCCAGTCTCAAAAAAGTTATTCCCACTCGGAAAAAGAATATTTGTCATTAGTCACAACCATGTATAGATGATGGTAAAAAATAAACATCAAAGTTATGACGACACCCACTTATTTATCTGAGTCAAAAGGTCAAAAGGGAGCATTCGAGGTACAGTAACAACATGCTCTTAGTCGTGGAATAAGAAAGAAAACATAAAAGTTGGCCTCCAAACAGAATAGAGGCATTATATTTCCAGTTCAACTCCTTCCCTTTGGGCAGCAGGGGTTGCACCTATCCTTCATTTGTCCAAGATTTATCGGGCTAAACAACAATATGTCGAGGTTGAGGACCAACTCGCTACGTGAGCATCTTCATCTTCCACTTCGCAAATTGATGGTTCAAATCTAAAGTAGCGTGTCTTTCACTTTTTTCACTTCCTCCTTCCTATATGCAGTTTAAAAAATCCAGTAGATCATGTCAATTGTATATCTGAAAAAGAGGCCACCTTGGTTGGCTATTTACAAGGATAACTCACTTACTTCTCAAGAGGAAACACACATTCTTAAAGGAGGCAAAATAAAGTATAAAGCTTTATATAAAATGTTTCTAACTCAATATAAGATGATCTTTACTTAAGGCTCCTAAGGCCTTTATATAGGCGCACATCTTAAGTAATTTATTTCAAGAATCAATGTGGGACAAACTCACTAAAAGATAAGAATGACAATTAATCTATCAAGATAAGGATGCTTAATAATCCATCAAAAATAAGGATGACAATTGCGGAATCATCATAGGACAAATTGCTGTATCATCATATGATAAGCTGTAATATCAGCAAGTGATAAGTTCATGTGTCCTTCTTCTGGTGTTGGAATATGTCCACCTTCGAATTTGAGTTTCTTTTATGTCTTCCGTAGTAAGGAGACAAATCAACAACATTAAAAGTAGTAGATACTTCATAGTCTGCAAGTAGTTCAGTCTTGTAGTCATTATTGTTGATAGTCTCCAAGATATGAAAAGAGTCATTTGCTAACTTCTTACGAGACTTAGGAAAACATTCTTTCCTTAAGTGAATCCATACTAGATTTCCTTCTTTGAAAATAACTTGCTTCTTGTGTTTGTTGGCTTGCTTTTCATAGCGAGCAGTTTGAACCATAGTATCTCAAACTTCCACGTGAAACTTCTTGATATAAAAGAGAATGCGAACCACTTCCAGTCGCAGAAGTATGACGCACAAGCTGATCACTTGCTGATACGACAAGTTATCACTTGTTGGTGGAACAACTTGTCATATGATGATTCAACAACTTGTCATCCTTATCTCTGATTGATTAATTGTCAGCTTATCTTAATAGATTAGTTGTCATTCTAGTCTTTTGGTGGGTTTGTTACACATTGATTTTAAAGTAAAACTACTTAAAATGTGAGCCTATGTAAAAGCCCATGAGCCTCAAGTAAAGATCACTTTGTATTAATTTATAAACCTTTCATATAAAACTTTGTGTTTTGGTTTGCTTCTTTTAAGAGAGTGTTTCCTCTTAAGAAGTGAGTTGTCCTTGGGAATAGCCAACTAAGATGGCCTCTTTTCCGGTTATCGTGTCATAGTGGGGTTCCTAACCTTGCCAGTATTGGCACACCCCCCATGTTCTGGCATCACCAGCAAACTGAGGATAAACCTATGAAAGCAGCTTTTTTTGGTTGGGTAGCAGCTAGGGATGCTCGCCAAACTCAGGATAAGTTACAAAGGAGAGGGTTTTCTCCGTACAGTAGATGTTATTTTTGCAACTCAAAGGAGGAAACAGTTGAGCATCTCTTCTTGCATTGCAAATTTTCAAGACAGTGTTGGAATTTTTCTTGAACATAATGGGCATATCGTTGGTGCTACCCCATATAGTAAAAAGGAGCTTAAAGCTAATATGGGAACTCTTCCCAACTGCATAATGTGGACATTATGGCTGGAGCGAAATAAAGCATGCTTTGAGGGGAAGAGATTGCAGATTGCTAGAGTAAAAAACAATTGTATTAAAAATTTGTATTTCTGGTGTTATAGCAGTTCTTTAGATAAGATGGACTAATATTTGGATTTTTTGCACTTGTTAGGAGAAAATATGTACTATGAATTAAGTAAGAGTTGTAGTCTGGTGCTGTACTTTTTCTATGTACCATCTTTGTACCAATTATAATAAAATCTTTACTTATAAAAAAAAAAATGAGAATAGCTAATCCCACGAATTCCAACGTATGAATACCCTACTTCATATATTCTCTCCTTAGATTGTTGGAGATTTTCTAGAATTGATTCGTGGGAAGCGAGTCCAAGTGAATTTAGGGCAAAAGGTGATGATGATCTCACCCTAAAATGAATTTTTGAGTTGCTTTTATTAAAATATTTTCTGAAACATATATTGGTTTCTTTATGGATTTTATGACTTTAATTAAACATTGCATACCCTCCCCAGACCCCATAAATGGGATTTCACTGAGTTTGTTGTTGTTGTTGTTGTAATTGAACATTGCATGAATTGGACAAGTACTTGCATCTTAACATTGCACATAGCATGTTTGCTATGACTATATGACAATTTTGCTATGTGAATATTTATATGATAGGATTAAAATGCTTTGAATATGATTTTGACTAATCATATAATATAAGAATGCTATAGGCTGTGTATGAGATGATGTGTAACAAAATTATGACTATGAGAATCTTTTGATATTTAACAAAAACGTTTAATACTGTTTTGCAACTTAGGCGGTATATAGAGAGTACATTACAAACCAAAAAAAAGAAGATTAATATCGTTATCAATGCGGATGTTTCAAGAATAAGGTATGATATTTGATTTGTTACATGAAGCGTCTTAGAGTCAAGATTTACATTTGAACCATATATGTATACATCATTTTGAATGTAGAAAGGTTCTTTTGGAACGAGCTGTTACCAGATTCTAAGACGTGAATGGAGCTTATGTTGTTACCAGACGCAACTAGTATGGATTTTCTGGTGCTTGTACAGTACAAATGGTTATTGTGTATTGTTAGACTACTTTTGGTAAAGTGTACAACCACATGTAAAGTCCACATGGCTTAAAGAATAGCACCGGCTGAGATTGTACGATCCAGCTTCAGGCCAGCTAGCGTAGAAGGGCAAACGTGATATGAAAGGGTACTGGCAAGGGTGTCTTTTATTGCTAACTTTCGACGGGAGCAAAGTTAGACAATATCAAGTAGTTGAGGGATAAATTTGGACCTTTTCCCTAGTTCTTATTGATGTGTAACATAGTAAAGGGTGCCCCAAAAAAAATTGCCAGTTTTTATCATTGCGTTTGTTATTTTACCGAATTCTTTCTTTGGATCAGAGTATTGTGTGATACTATACTCTTTCTATGGGCACAGATAGATTTTGCTCTTTTCAACGCTCAAGATGTGAATTCTAATCCAACTATATTCGCTGAACCTTTGACTGAGGACATGTGTATATTTTAACAGATGACTCAAAATCGAAATAATTTTGATATATAATGGTTCTGGGATAGCAGCTTTCTTTGAACTGAGACATCGGTTTTTATTAATTGACACATGGAACTTGTAGTGCCTGATCTGCATGTGATTTTGGGTGCTTTTTCTGTTCTTTTACAGGGCAAGTGACAAGTGTCAGAAAGAGAAGAGAAAGACAATTAACGGAGATGATTTAGTATGGGCACTGACTACCTTAGGATTTGAGGACTACATTGAGCCACTAAAGGCCTATTTGATTAGGTACAGAGAGGTAACTGCAGTTCCTTCTCTTTTGCAACGACGAATAAGCTTGAGTGTAAGAAGAGTCTTTGATGTTCTTGCACGCGTGTTTACAATTGACAATTAAATAGAGATGGAATAGTTCTTTTTCCCTCATCTGGAAGATCTGCTGTGCATCCGTGGTCTATATGAACTTTGTTACTGTAGTTTCAGAGAACCTGTAATTTAATCCCCATGTTATTTTCCAATTAGTAACTGATCGATGTCTCTTTTTCTGGTGATTGAATTATTCTTTTTGCTGGGCTGTGGGTTAATCATGGTATTGCAGATGGAGGTATGCATTGCTTCCCCGCATCAATGATATAGAGTCGCTTATTGTCTTTAACTCTGATATATCACTAGCTATGCCCCGGGGATTGTTTCTAATGTCAGGGAGACACCAAGGGATCTGCTAGGGGTGGAGACGGGCCTGCTAGAAAGGATATAGTTGGAGGCCAGCTCGATTCCAGTACACAGGTAAGAGGGCACCAAATCTCAGTTCACCATGTTCTGGTATTCTTAACCCTTATAGAATTAAGTAACATAGGTGTTATTATTTTGACTCCTATTTTTCGTGGAAATTGGCAGTTCGTCTATGAAGGGTCTTTTACACATGGCTTAGACTATGGGAACTCCCAAATGTGAATTTTTGAGTAAGTGCTTCTTCATTCTCCTCCCTCCTGCTGTGAATGTTTAGTAAAATAAGAATGATTTCTAGCACAGTAAGTTCTCATACTAAATCTGGCTTCTCATTCTTTTTGTGAGGGTTTAAAGGTAAGACAAGGATGAAGCACAAAATTTTGGGGGAACTACAACTGAACTGTAAATTACTATCAGCACTGAATGAAGAATATTACATTTTCTTTTGCTGAACAGAGCATAATATTCTTCCTTCTACGATGCTGTCTTGAAGAACATGTATGCTTTGATAGTTTAATTTAAGTCCTAATTTTTTTCGTCAATTTGCAGAAGAACGATGATGCAGATATGAGTATCTTCCGCCTTCTGCACTTGCTGACCACTCAATGGTTACAGTGTTATTTGTTTGAAAGCACTGGTAACCTAAAGTATCCTGCAAATCTTGAATTAAGCATGCTAACACTTTTGTTTTCTGTACTACTCTTTTAAGTACTTTGATTATCTGTAAATGCAGTTTTAACTTTTAATGTTATAGACTGATAACGATCTTCTTTTTCTGCAATATTCGCCATGTTCTAAGGTTGAATGACCTTAGCTTTTTGTTTGATTTTCTTTTTAAGATCTCGCTTTTGGGAGTGAGCAAAATCATTTATACGTATTTTTCTGCTCAGAAACACTCATCGTTCAGTACTTGTGAGGGTACTGACTCGAAATTTCTGGGATATAAAACTGAACTTAACCAATTAATCACTCATCAAACTGTATGTTGCGGAAGCAACCAGATACTATGTAGGTGTATTTTCTACTTTGCGAATCTTCGTTGATGCAACACGCTCAGACTCGCTGCACCAAAAACCGACTCCCGGCGTACGATACCCACCAAGTGTTTCTAGCATTGTTAAAGGGATTGCTAAGTCAAAATCAGCTAGTACAACTAATTGCCTAATTACCTATTGCTAAGATGATTTTATTTATTAGAGCGAATAGAGAGAACAGAAAATTAGAGCTAAGTTAGTATTTGCAGTTCGAGAAGAATATATTTCACTTCTTAACTTCCAACAAACATCCATTTAGATTAATCTCAACAATATATATACGAACAGGACGGAAAACAATTTTGAAAAACTAAGAAGAGAACTACATTAACAAGGCACGATCACAATACAATGTAAGATTCATCACATAACTATTTCCTCCGGGTAGAGGAAATCCATGGTTAAAATCAGTCTCCAACGTCATTTTGAACCATAAGGCTCAATTAATGTTGTCTGGAGCTGACAAACTATAAAAGCATGTCTTCAAACCGAGTAAGTTATCTAGACAGGACATACCAACAATGGTGACATCTTGGCAGCAGCTACAGAGGTTTACTAACAATACTGAAAAATGCATTATGTACATTCGTCATGTCCGCTTGAATATCCTCCAATTGAGACCTCAAACCATCGATTTCGCCGTCCTTAACCTCCTTCCTTGAAATAGCCAGGGAAATTTTATCCTGTATTTCTGCTATTTGTTTGTCGATCTCTTCAATCTCTCCATCAATATTTTCTCTCTGTATTATGCATCATAATCTGATTACCAATATCTGCAACCTGTGCTTCAAGCTTTTCCTTCTTATCTTTCATCAACAACAACTCTGTTAAACGATCTTGCACAGGTGCAACATCAAATCCATGCTTTTCCAAGTCATTGAGAGTCTCCAAAATTTCATCAAAGGTCCTTCTGGGATCGTCAATGTGCAACCCAGAAGTCTTCTCTGCCATTCTTGAAAAAGTTACCATACAACCTATAGCTAGTCTTTCACGGGAAGTCTCTCTCTCTTTTTCCAACGGACTAAAATGTGGCTTCTGAGGAATCCTTTGGAAAATATCCGTGGATTCAATTTTTCCCCAAAGTAGTGAAGTCCTTACAAAAGGTAAACTCTGGGTTTTAGTTTGGGTGGTTGGGGTCCCGTTGACAGGAGTTTGCATAGACATGTCTTGTTTCTCCCTCTTCTCACCACATTGCTTCAGACTATGTGCAGGTGAAACTCCTGGAGGAGAAGATATCATCAAACAACAGCCAGAATAGGAAGCGGCTAATGAAAGGTTAGCATCTTACTCGATCCAGCGATAGGAATTTATGATACCTGTTGGGGTTGAAATTGGTTTCTTCTGTGGCCTTCCCCCTGTTTTCCTCTGAGTGCTCTCTCCATCACCTGATTGTTTGGTCTCCTATAGGAAAGGAAAAATCCGAACTACAAAGCGGTTTATACAGCCAGTAAAACCTGAATTAGAAGTCTTCAATTAAAGGTGCTGGATATCAACAGAAACTCACAAGCAGCGAAAAGAATCTCTTATGCTTTTTTTTTTTTGATAAGATAAATAAATTTATTAACAAGGGGCAAGCTCCGTATACAAAAAAAAGAAGAAGAAGAGAATCTACACATTAATTAAGCTCCAAAGCTGCAATAAATTCTAAGACAAACGCTTTCGCAAATGACCGACATTCATTTAACATAATATTACAAGAGATATGTCACACACAACTAGCTTTTACTTTGTCGTTCTAGCACGCCACACCTCCCATTTACAAATTATGAATGCATCTAAATTTCAGAAGTGGAAGCTGCTCCTTTTTGCCATCAAAACATCTCATATTTCTCTCCGCCCAATTGTCCATGCGGTGCACAATGGGATGATACTTCAAATCTTTTTCTTACACTTCCCAGCTTAAATTGATTTCCAGCACCCTAATTTCAAGATACTCAAAACAGAGAGGTGGCTAAATGAGCAACAGATCACACCCATAGTCACCATGCATTTTAATTGACCTCACCCCCATCCCCCGGCTCCATATGCAAGAAAAATTGGCAGCGAGAAATAATTTTCAGCTCTTTTTGTCCAAGAAATATTACCAGGTTGGTCATCTCCAGCTAAAGGTACTAATCTTCATTTCAGCATACTCAGAGTTTGGGCTGGGATAATCAAAGGGACTCTTTGTTTCAGAAGGCTTTGCACTAAGTTTAGATGCTTTAAGTGATGTCTTTGGAGTTTCAATTCCCTCTTTCGGCAGCACCTGGGCCTGCCAAGTGGGGATGGCAAGCGGTGGAGGTGCAGGTTCTATCTTAACCCGCAAAAATTTCAACCTGCCCAGCCCGCTAAATTTTTCTTTGTGGGCAAACCCACCAAACAGAATCGGATTTTAGCACTGTCTTGCTTAAAGAGAGATGCACTTTATGCACTGAAGTAGATATTACTAGAGGGCCTACAAAGAGCACTAGACTTGTATTTTTTACCACACTAATAATGTACGACAAAGCACCCAAGGGTGTGGCCTAGTGATCAATGAAGTGGGTGATAACCGGGAGGTCTCAGGTTCAAATTCCAGCAGAGGCAAAAACACTAGGTGATACCTGTTGCTGGTGGGAGGTGGCAGGCACCCGTGGAATCAGTCGAGGTGCGCGCAAGCTGGCTCGGACACCACGGTTATAAAAAAAAATGTACGTCAAAGATCTGGAACATAAACCTCACTGCTTAATCTTTGGCTTAAAATTCAGTTCCATGTATTTTGCTTAGACAATGCACAGAATCAGATCAACCGAAAGCGTTATCGAGTTAGCAATTCTTCGCTGGAGTCATATTTTACAATAATGAGCAATCAAGAAAATCAAAAGCACCAATTTAATAAAGAACAAGCTAGAAGGAAAACACAAAACAAAGTATAAAAGCAAATGCTAACACATGATGAGCTTTGGAATAAAACTGGTGCATTGGTATTTAGTAATGCAACTTACAGCAGCAGCAGATGAATTATATAATAAAACCACTATCACCAGTCTGGATTATATAATACAAGGTCCAACCCAGAGATACTGGGTTCAGCCGAACCCCTAACCGGTATTGTGGCTCCGCCCTAGTGCAACACGTGTGCAGTTACCAAATGAAGAAAGCACAGGATACGAAATGATAATTACCTGCTTCCGGCCGGGTCGGACCCAGTTCTGTTGAACCCAATCTCTGTGAAATCTCAAGTCAGAAATCCCAAATTCAAGTTCCTCAGGCGGATTTTGAAAGGTAACCTTGTATCTAGAATCTTCCAGAACGCCTATAATGGCAGCAGTCCACCATCCGTCCTTATGAGAGGCATCTACGGCGTCGTTTAATTCAAACCTCTCTAACTTTTTCCTTCGGAGGAACCGGACGAACTAAAGACATATCCACATACTCTCTCAACGGCGTTGAACTGTTTTCATCAGCAAGAATACTTTTGTACTCTACAAAAACTACTTCCTTTCCCGAATTGAGCTTAGAGAAGCCGAGAACAGTGGCTTCGAACCACACTCCCTTGAACTCATCTTCGTCCGAGGTGACTTCTAGTGTAGAGCCTTTGGTGAGATATTGTACAAGCATATTGTTTTTGTCCGAAAATCAATAGGAGAATCGAAAATGACCCAGCAGACTGCGTAAAGGGATGGCGGTTATGTGTTGTTTGGTAGTGTATTCTATGGTATATAGTATTATATTGCACTATTTTGATATATATAATACGAGAGGCGGAATCAAAATTGAAGTTTACAGGTTCGTATTGTAGTCCTTTTTAAGGATTCTAAATTAATAATATGTATATATTCAATAGAATTTTTTAAGATAAATACATGAATCGATCAAAAGCTACTGGGTTACACCGAATCCCTACTCGATGGGCTAGCTCCGCCCCTGTATGATATTTGAATATATTATATTATTTATTTTTATTTCTTGATGTCATACACTTATACTATTTTAATATATACAATGTTTGAAAATAAGGTTATCACTTAATTATATTAGTATATATATTTATCATTTATATACAAAATAAAATTAGACTCTAATCTTATTTATTTTATGCTTCGTTCTTCTTTATTTCTCTCCCATTTTCCCTTGGAATTTAATTTCGTCACATATTCTCTCTATTGTGAGAATAACCTTAGATTATTTGGCTTATTTACTCATTAATTGATGATTTATTGATGAAAGGTTCTACTCATTATCCAAATGAAGCTGCCATAAATCGTGATACGACGAAGTCCAACATAATTATTTCAGAAAAGAGTTCACTACGACATATGATCTTCAATGTAATTAACGTATTTTGATGAATTAGATTTTGTTTAGGTGTGTCATAGCGATCGTTAATGTAATTAACGTACTTTGATGAATTAGATTTTGTTTAGGTGTGTGAAAAGTGAAGACATAGCTTAAACTCCATTGACAACCACTAAAAAACTTCAAAGTTTCGAATTGAAAAGAGAATTTTGCAAAATTGTCAAGTATATGTTTGAATTGGATGTTGTTGCAAATAATTGGGAATGGAGTTTATATCACAATTTCGGTTCCGAGCTGCTGCTACCAATCATTCCTGTGCCAGAAAGCCATTAAAACTGACCCAGTCGAATCCACGGACCAAGACCAAGACCATTGAGTCTATATTTGCAAAGTTTTTAAAAGAGGGACAAAATATAAAGAGTGGCTTAAAACAGAGACATACAATGCCATTTCCTGAGCTAGAGGAGCAAACAAATTTATGAAATAAATGAACAAAGACCTTAGGCCTACAACTAGTAGATGAGTTATGGACCTATGTCCTTCCAATTGGGTCAAGACCCGCCCCGCCCCGCCCCCAAACGAGCCATCAGACACTTTGATAATTTAAAACCTTTTCATTCACAAAGTTCAGAAATACACTGCACAGAATTGCCAGTTTTAAGTTAACAACAAACAACTCAACAGGCAAACTTCGTACACTTGATTATAAACAACTCAATGGAGAGCAAAAATTTATTCAGCCACAACCAGCATATACAGAGGATTTTAGGCATTCAGTTCAAAATGCCGATAACCAGCCAGTAAATGGGACTCGCAGAAGGAGCAAAGACAAAGGGTGGATCGAGACAGCAGGAGAGCAAAGCCAAAGGTGGATGAAGACAATCTCAGAGATTGATGTTTGATCATGCTGCACTCAAACAATTCTCCCAAGACCCATACTTTGAGCTGAAGGTCCCACCACCACTTTGTTGTGCATATTCAGAAATTACAGCGCGAGCACAAACATCCCAAGTCCTTGCTATGTCTTTTAAAGTCATTGGCTGTGAAAGACTTCGCAAAGAGACGCTAAATCTTGATTTGGCCTTCATGGATAGATCTTCATACTCCTTACTGCAGCAAAAATAGGAAAAAACCCAGTTTTAAAAGGATTCACTTTACGAGTTAAAGTGGAGAATATAAGACTAGACAAAGGGTGATCTTCAAAACCTATTTGATAATCTTAACGCAGATCAAAAGGCAGATGTACAATATCTTTTATGGTTTCCCAATGTAGGGTGCTCTAAAATCTTGTATCTCGTGGTCTGTATATTTTCCAAAACTATGGTATCCCATTCGAGCATCAGCATGGCCCCAACATCAATTTTTTTCCCTAGTAATTACTCTGTCATCCCTCTCTTCTTTTACTTTTCTATTAAACCCTGTTCTTTTGTTTCTGGAGAGAAAAATTAACTGAACAGGACATAGCTTAATGGAACCCTGTTACTACTAGCCCCTGATTGACCATTAGAGAATTCAACTAAATGATTAATCACAAGGACCTTTTGTTCATCATCTTACGACCTTTCACAAATCAACAAGGTATAATGAACATGTCATAAAATCAGATCTATCGATGCTTTATTGACTTCATATGTTATAATTCCCCTTTTCAATTATCTCCTTCCCTTTCTCTGTCTTCGCTCATCTCTTTTTGGTACTAAATTAAGAAGACTGCCAAATTTTTCCTCACCTGACTTCAACTGGAAACTTGTCCAACAAAACTGGAGAGCAATTTGGATAATTAGCTGGAACGAGCAATCTCAAAGGCTGAATTGGAGACTGCACAGAATTTAACGACCATCAATCAATTATAGAAACAAAAAATGTAATAGAGTTGATGACTGAAGCTCAGTATATGAAAATCCCACCATCTGTGCAGAAGCATACTGTGACTTTAAGTTTGGACTCAACGCAACGGCAGTGAAGGAACACTTTACAGTAGTGCCTTCACCACCCTCTGTTGCAGCAGCAACTGCACTTGGATCAACACCTTCGTCACTAATTTCTACAACAGTGTCGATAAGCTGCCGATTGATATTCTGTATCTCTTCAACCAGTGCATGATTAACCTGCAATAGTTTACTAATTATTGTTAGTACACTGTAGGTACAACTGGAGAACCCAAAAATTGACAGTAAAGCAGTTTTCTTGTCAAAGATCAACACATCAATATGAATGCAAAGTCAAAAAAATCAACATCTGAAAAAATTACATTTTTGTGATAAAAAAGGAACTTATGACCTTTATGCTGGATATTTAATACAACTGTTACCATTCTAAAAACATTGTATCTTATATCAGATATTGGATGTCTGACCATCAATAACGATTGATAAAAAGCAAACCAGAGGCGAGCGAAATAACAAAAACTAACTCATTTTCCTGTATATGCAAAGAGATCACATACTTTAAGGAATAAAAACACCATTCCACATGTTGGGTTCACAAGCTAGCATGAAATCAAAGCTGCTTTAATATTCTCCCGTCCTATAACTTATAATACCTATTGTCCTCTATCCTGCCAATGCTTGGAATGTTCTCAATTTGTATTTTTGTTTTTCTGTTGAACAAATTTACTCATCTGAGAATCAAGTAACTCTATCAAATGATTAGGTGGGGTTTAAGTCATTCACATTATTGACAGTAACACAAAAAGTAAGACAAATCCAGGCATAAAGAAACCCAATACAGAAATGAGAGGATCTAAAACATCGCACCTATCCAAACTCCAGAGAGCCTAGTGCATTTGGGGATTCAAGTCAAAATAGTTCGTAAATAGGCAGTGACATAGACATCTGAAGACAACTTCCAAATTAGACTTAGTTCAACACTAGAACATATTCACACGCTAGTTGCTACAGATGGGATAATGTTGCAATCATATAGATAGAAGGCATATTTTTATTTGCATACAAATTTTTAACCTGTGGCACAGTACGGTTGAAAAGTTTGTGCTAGAGATTGGATTAGATGTTGCAATATCGTAAGTTAAAGCAGCAGGCACTCGACAGTCTGGTCCAAAGACACTCCAACATTAGTCACACTGTGCAAGCCAGCTGAAAGCCCGAGGTTTCAGACAGCATTCAATGTACTGCGTTCATTTAGATCTATACAGCCATCCTATAGTTGGTTCAGATCGTTTAGATATACTCACCAGATGCAAACGCACTAGAGGAGTAAAGCTCATGTCCCATCTACATAAAGCATGTTTGATTTACACACAGTATTCTACCCTGGCTATCACAGTTTCCAGAACAGACTTAGAAGTGGTAGTTTGGGTCAAAGTTCCAGTAGCAGCAGTATAACCAATTAAAGGAAAGAGTAGGCACATGGAATGATAATTAAAAGGCACTTCGAAGTGACTTTCACTTTGCGTGCAAGCTGAGACTTCAGGAACTATTCCACTGTATTGCAATTGTTTCATTCTAGTCTCTCTTTGGCCATGGCCAATGACCAGATTTATTTTAACTCTTAAAGTGCACCCGAATGGACCCCTTTTTATTAAGATCCAAAATAATCAAACATGGAGCTCTCATGTTCAGATCTGAACTTTTGGACTTCTTTCCTGTAAGTAAGCAGCAGAATATTACCTCAAGTCTAGGTCTTTTGACACTGGATGTTGCTGTTGACTCTAATTCAGATGCTTCAGAACAATTCAACTGCCAGAAACTATCATTTACACTGCCGCTTGATGAAACAACATTGGAAGTTGTGTATCGCTTCATTTTCTTTGTTCCTGTAGGTCCATCCTGTGTAAAGTAATTTCTCGCTTGGAGACGACATTTGGTCATGGCAACTAAATCTTCGCCAACAGCTGCTCTTGATCCATTTCCTGGTGCAGATCCTGCTATTCTGTCAATCATACTGACAACTGAACTGATGTCACTAACTGACGAATTCAATGCTTTGTGGGACATGTTTTTAACCTGAATATAATAAATATGTCAAAAACAGGAAAGGTACGAAGACAGATTTATTGAGATCGCTGAAAATATAAATTAAGTAGAATGGTATTATACGAACCACTTTCATCAAGCGCTCCAATGGTTGTTCAACACTTGACTTCCCAGAAACAGCGGCTGAGACATTGGCATGTGTACCATCCAGACTAGTAAACTCAGCAAGCAAAGGTGAGGCTGATATCCCAGGAGTACCAATTGCAAGGGATTGGGCAGGTGCAGAAGCAACCGTAGCTTGCTGATGCATTATATTTCCAGCCGTTGTATGTAATGCAAGGCCAGCACTAACTTTTTCAGAATCCCCTGGCATTGGAGATGGAGCCAAGGGAGTTGAAGGAGATGGGACAACAAATGGTGAGCTTGTGGATTGGAGAGGCGTCCCATTTTTGGTAAGAGATGCCAGCATATTCTGTTGGTCAATTTGCGGAGAAGGATGTTGAGTAACCTGAGGAGATAGTGCCTGATGTATCTGAGGTGAAGAGATCCCTGGCTTCAATTGTGGATGATGAGATCCGACACGCTGGCCAACTGACTGCTGTTGCTGTAAAACTCCCGTTTTCATTCCCATTTGCTGCCTCATCTTTAGGTCATTAGCATCATTCATCTGGTGAAGCTGTGACATCTGGTGGGCTGGCAATTGCGCGGTCTGCTGTTGCTTTGCTTGCTGCTGTTGCATTAACTGCTGTCTATGATAAAGTTGCTGCTGCATCTGCCGCTGGTGGTACTGCTGTCTTAATTGATGGTTCTGCAACAATTGCTGCTCGTGCTGTTTCGGAAGTGACTGCTGTAGGACGTTTGAGTTTGGCTGTAGGGAACCAAGGTTTGCCTGCACAGGGTTTGTTCCACTTTGTGAATTTAATGAGCTTATGTTTACCTGTTGAGGACTGTTAACAGGATTCTGTTGTAAAGAGCCAGTAGCCACCTGCTGCAGTGAGTTCAATGAATTACCCTGTCCCAAATCCACAGTGGAACCAGGCTGTACTGTATTTATCATGTGTTGCTGAGAGTTGGAAATTGTTGATACGCCAGACAAGGAATTATGCTGCAAGTTGGTGATATTATTCTGCTGCATTGCTGCCATGGAACCCTGTACGGGTTGCATAGGTGGATTACCTTGGCCATCAAGAGACTGTGGTTGCTGAAGCTGCATGGAAGGCTGAGGAAGTTGCCCTTGCAATGGAGGAGTAGGTTTGCGCGGCCTATTGGAATTAAGAAAGAAACTTATGTGCTTCTCAACCTGAGGCAGTTTCTCCTTGTGAGAAGGTTGAATATCATGCTTGTTAAGCCGCAAGAATACCACAACACGTTCCAGCGTCATCTTGAACACCTTGAGCTTTTCAATTTGCTCAGTCTGAGGGCGCTGAGGAAGAGAATCATGCTTAAAATAAGAAGAAAAAAAAATCAGTTAGTCACAGCCATGCTTCTTGCCCTTTGCTAACTTTTAATAGTAGTGCTTTAAGTACCTCCCACAGCCAAGAAAAAGGAGCGAAAACTTAAGAAAGGGCATAAAGAGACGAATAATGTAGTTGGCTAGCCAGCTGCCCACATTCCAAAAAAGTGTTGACTTAAGTGCTTTTAAACTCAGATATATCAATCCCATGCCCGAAGAATTCGGGAGGCCCTTATCCCTTCCCCAAAAGGAAAAGAGACTAACACCAAAATTGCATCTACATCACAGTGTCTGACTAGATATGTGCACATAATCCTTTTATGGTGTCCACCACCCCCTCTACTTCACAATCGTATACAATGCTGACACAGACAAATGATGCAGATGTAAGAAATGAAAAGGAATTAACCGCACCATTCCCACTATGAAAGTACTGTTTCTCAAGATGACAGGAAAGGAACTAAAGATGCAAAAAAGAGAATTTAGAGTTTTGAGCTTTCTGCAGCAATTCTCAGTTAGATAATTTTCTAGGATTACCTATGGGCATTGCAAGGAGTTTGTATCAAATATATAAATTCCATAAAACATACATACGAAGGAGCAATAATAGGGGTAAAAATTTGGAAAGAGATATAGAGTTTCCAACAACTGTTGGTTTATAAAATGAATCTGATACCAGTACTGTTTACCTAGTTATCGACGAACTAACAATAGAATACAAAATGCAGAACCACGGTGCAAGCTATACGCAAAAAATGTTGTGAATTTGATGAAACTTGTGAGGAAGTCGATTTTTTTTCCAACTATGACAAAGCACTTAAAGGTCAATGGTTTTAGGATAAGTAGAAATAAGAGAAAATATATGTTTTGCAAGTATTGTCCCATAAGAATGATAGGAAATGAGATTAAACAACATGGTAATCCGTGAATGCCAATTCAAATATATGTTCTTATTTTCCAAGAAATTGACATGATAGATAAAACATAATACCAAAATTAAACTACAATAATAGAAACGGATGAGCATTAAGGGGGCATTACACAATAAAACAGTTCTGACACTAGCATTGCTATACGAATATTGGACTGCTAAGGCCCAACATATCCATAAGACAAATATCTTAGAAATGCACATGTTAAAATAGATGTATGGTCACACAAGATTTGACGAGATTTTTTTTATTCCAAAAAAAAGTAGAAATGATCACATCTAACGGAGGGTTCAAGTAGCAAAGATAAAGGTTAAAATCAGATGTTGCATTCTGGTTAGACTCGTATATTTGGTGGGATATGTGTGAAATTAGAGAACCTATAATTTTCTATGTGATTGGAATGAAATGAGCTTGAATATAACAGAATGGGTATAAACGATTAGTATAGCCGACGACCTCAACAAGTTGGAATTGAATAGTAGTTTATTGAGATCTATAAATACCTCATATTATATCAAAACATAGAAAATCAAGCATGTTGCGCCATACAACTAGTAGAAATACTTCAGAAATGACAATAATGGAATAAAATGCTGATGACATACCTGCTGCACTTTAGCAGCAATTTTCTGGTATAGATCATTGAGCTCTGGTAAATACATCTCCCGCATAGACTTGATCTGCATTAAAATTTTCATCAAGTCAATTACGCAAATATCAGATTGCATTCTCATGTGGACAGGTAATTAGATCAACTATTCTATGCAGTAAAGAATCTTCTGGATAAAAAGGCTAAAAGTGAAGTAGAAGAGGAAGACTACAACTGATTAAGGACCATTTTGCACGATTCATGGTGTGAATGGTAAAATAAGCAACTAAGCTTGGCTTTCTTTAGCTTCTTGTTACACATTTCAGCTCATATCAAGGGTCAACTTCCAAGATGTGATCATAGACCAGCCCAGCCAGGAGGAAAACATAGGGTCTCTTTTTTATTTTTTTTAGATATAGTTTGGGAGATAAAATTTGGTTTAGTAGCCGGCATCATATTTTTAAATTTTTCCATTTTACACCTTTATCATCAATGAAGCAAAACGAGGGGAAACAGGGGAAATAACAGCAATGTAGTCGGCTTGACAAGTACAAAAATGATGGTGTAGAGTAAATAGAGCATGTTAATGTTATATGTTTTATTTTTGGAGAACTCAACTTATACCAACTTATTCCTAGCTGGTGAACCAAGTCGAGTACTTAAAGTAGAAAAGGCTAGGGAGGCGGACCCATTATCCACCAAGTTTCTCAACTCAAAACAACGAATTTCTATTATCCCCAAAAATAAAAAAAGTATACCAACTAATACAGATGAATGGATGTCTTTCCGCAGAGAAAAACATTTTCTTACAGCCATGTATTCACATTGGAAGGGGAACCTTGGCGTAACTGGTAAAGTTGTTGCCATGTGACCCGCAGGTCACGGGTTCGAACAGTGGAAACAACCTCTTGCAGAAATTCCAGGATAAAGCTGCGTATAATAGACCTTTGTGGTCCAGCCCTTCCCTGGACCTGACGCATAGCGGGAGCTTAGTGCACCGGGTTGCCCTTGTTCATGTATTCACATTATTTTCCTCAATTCGATAGCATTAGTGTTAGTATGATATCTTTTTATTCATAGATTGCTATTACTATCTAATGTTTAACTGCTATCTTGGCTTCGGTCTTCTTTTTATCCTTGTTATTGTTCCTACTTTTTGCCATTACTTCTTTTTCCTCCTTTTTTTAGCCGAATTTCTATCGGAAACAACCTCTCTGCCCTTCCAAGGTAGGGATAAGGTTGTGTACATCTTACCCTCCCCAGACCCCACTCATGAGAACTCACTAGGTTTGTTGTTGTTGTCATGCATTCACATTTTCACTTCTTGCATGAATAGGTTTACCCATCAAAATAGAAATAAAATTCTTAGTTGTTAGGAAATAAAGCAAATTGGGTTCACATAACGGACCTTGACCCCAACTTACAGATATATTACCTCATGAATTTAGATAATAGATCATAGCATTCAACTATTTCTAATTTTTGGTAACCAAATGATTTATCAAATTCTACTTCACTTCTCAATTATGCTAGTAGAAATTGTAAAGAACGTCTAGTATTTTTTTTTAATTATAATGGATTTGAGACTGGCTTACATAAAGCAACATGGACAGTGATGATTTATATAACCGGCTCCAACTTGATGATTTATATAGCCGGCCCCAACTTGCTTGGAATTGAGGCGTAGGTTTTGTACTTCACTTCTCAATTGAAAATATATCAATTTCTAACAAGTTATAGGTAACATGTTCAGTTTTCTATTTCCTCTACGAATTGGAATACCATAAAAGTACCTTGCAAGCGGGGCACGACCATAAATTTAGCTGAACATTTATTTTGGTAAATCTCCTTTATTACTCCATCAGTCACAGGAAATATTTCACAACATTCAGCTTTTCCTTATATTGTTATAACCAGCTAGTTTATCAAAATCCACATCAATTGCCAAAATGTTCCAGCAAGTAATCAGTAATATCCTCGGTTTTCAACATCTTGTGCAAATAAAAATACCATTGCAAACAATACCTTCTGGTAAACCTCCTCCTGCCAATCAGCTGCATTTGCATTTCCCGTCTGAGCTGTAGAATCTAAAGATGCTACAAATAAACCAAAGGTTGAGGATAACCAAATTTTGAAGGACTTGACTCCTTACATCATCAAAAGTTCAGGGAAATTTTGGGATAAAAACAGTGTTTTGGAATACATTAAAATTTTGGGATCCTATATTAGTATTTTATAGGATTTAGAATATTAGTATTTTACCAAATACCAAGTCAACAGGACCCTATACATTTAGATGGCAATTAGTATGTAAGGAATATTAGTATTTTACCAAATTTCCCAAATTTTGAGATATTAGTATTTTACCCAAAACACTGTTTTTATCCCAAAATTTTAATTTTGGGATACATTAAAAATTTTGGAATATTAGTATTTTACCAAATACCCAGTAAATAGGACCCTATACATTTAGATATTTCAGGTAGTATTCATACATTTTTTTTTCTGATTAAGAAACTATATTCATACATACTAATTGCCATCTAAATGTATAGGGTCCTATTGACTGGGTAGTTGGTAAAATACTAATATTCCGTAAATGTAAAAATAAACTAAGGTTTCCATATTTTACTTAAAAGCCAAATGCATTTCGGATCTCATTCTTTCTGAGTTTCCATGATAGTATGGTTAAAGCTGAACAAAACAGCAACATCACACTTGGTCACGTCTCTACCTCTCAAGACTAATCATTCCCAAAATAATTGGTGTACTTCCAAGAAAAATGTAAACCAGTGGTTCAACTAGTTAGACATCCTATTATCCTTCACAGAGAAAGCAAAAGAGGTGGAAAATTTCTAAGAATGCCAAAACTGCTAAAGCTTTTATTAAGAAAAATACTAACTTGATGAGGCTTCTGGTGCGGCTCTTTGTGGTTGATATAGCTGCTTCTGCTGTTCCATTACATTCTGCTGTTGAAGCAAGGGGCCTGATGTTTGAAGCCTCTGTTGCATTTCCCTTTGCAATTGATTTGTCTGTTGCTGCAAACCCAAAGGTGGTTGTAATTGTCCTGGTTGTGATTGACTCTGAGACATCATTTGCTGTTGCGCTGGCTGCGACTGAGATTGTTGACCTTGACTTGGTAACAAGGTTGTACCACCCTGCAGCATTTGTTGCTGTAGAGGAACTTTTGATTGTTGCAACATATGGATAGGGTGCTGATTAGATGGCACGCCAGAGTTACCAGGTTGTTGACTTCCAGTCAACGGTTGCTGCTGGACCCCAGCAATATTACTTTGAGAGCCCAGCTGCTGCTGATGCATATTTTGAAGATTGTTTTGCTGATTAAGTAACTGCTGCTGCTGCAGACTGCTATAGTTGTTCTGTTGGCCCACTATCCTCTGCTGCACATCAGGCATTGTATTTTGTTGGCCTATCAGTTGGTTCTGCTGGAGATTTGCAGCATTTGCCTGCTGTGCAATAAGCTGTTGTTGCTGGTGCTGTTGGGCTGGTAAAATTGGTTGCTGTAGCATTGACGATTGCTGTTGATGAAGCATGGGAGCCTGCTGCTGTCTCATAACTGATTGAGATCGTTGGTGAAGTACAGACTGAGTTGACTGTTGAACAGTAGACTGTTGGTTCTGCTGAAGGTTGGACAAAGAAGTTGATTGCATTGAAGAAGGTTGCATCATAGTTTGCTGAGAAGATTGTATCTGAGTAGGCTGTAGAAGGTTTTGTTGCTGTTGCTGCTGCTGTTGTTGTTGTTGTTGTTGTTGCTGGTCCTGCGGCTGTTGCTGCTGCTGTTGCATGTGAGATTGCATCATGGACTGTTGCGTGCTTCCTGGCTGAAATTTCTGCTTCATCATTTGATGATGCATCTGCTGCTGGTAAAGATATTGCTGTGTTGTCTGGGACTGCTGCTGTTGCTGTTGAGAAACAACCTGTTGTCTCCCCTGCATTTGCCTCTGAGAATTAGCAACCATATTGGAAGGCATGCCTTGCCCAATGACATTTCCTACTGAGTTTTGACCAACATTTTGCATGTTTTGCATGGTCTGCAAATTTGCATTCTGGCCCATGACATTTGGCATGGTAGCCTGCGTCAAATTGCTCACAGGAGGAAGTGCAGGAGTCAAACTTGCAGAATTTTGCAGCCCAGTTGATGCCATGTTGTTCTGAATGTTCTGCTGCAACAGTGGTTGCCGTGTTTGAGTTTGATTGGCCACCATAGGAACAGGAAGTTGCTGTGCTTGGCTGTTAACTTGGGACTGCATGCTGTGGGATCCTACAGAAATGAAAATAAAACAGTCAAGATGCTTTCAAATAAATAACAAACATAGAAAGAAAAGCTAGCAAGTATTTTACAGTTTAAGATACGAGAAAAAGAAGCCATTGCTTTGCACCCAAGATACTAAATGAGAACTCTGATTAAGTTCTTATTATTACACAAATAAACAACAGTATGTAGTACTGTAAATGATCCGCTTTTCTTTTGTTCCTTTTTTTTTTTTT
>MCJB01021269.1:115163-126578 GCA_002018475.1 Nicotiana obtusifolia
GGGGGGGATTAGCTAAGAAAGGACGAATAGTCAGAAAGTAAATAAACAGCACTTTAAGGGGCTAGGCCTCTGACCTAGAGCACAAAGAATACTTACGAAGAGTAGTCGCCTAAAATATTATAGATAACTCAAAGATTAGTTCCAGTATGCTTCGTAGCTACACGTAGCAAAAATTTTCAACAGCGGAACAAAGTAAATTAGGTATCAAGCATCCTCTCAGACAAAAGATCTGCATATGTGAAATACAGCACATGATGTTTCATCACTTACCTGGCCCAAGGGCATTCTGACCACTACTTGCAGCATTGGGCTGCATAGAATTATTAATAGGATTTTGAGATTTGGTCTCCATAGTTAGCATCTTTAAAGATATTTTCCGCAGATAATCTTGCTGCAACATTAAATAAATTTGAGTTAATAAATGCACACAATGTGTCTAGATGACTGGAAAAGATAAATCCATGAACACAAGCAAGAATAACGTCAACAATGTGGAGAACAAGTTGCATTTGTTCAAACAACTAGAAATAAGGTTATACTGCATACCTGACTTGTGGCAGCAGTATAGATCTTTTCCTCAAACCTCACTGCAATTTTCTTAAGCTCCTGAACTCCTTCTTGCCCAGAGACAGGAAGATGCCTCTTTAAGGTCTCCATTCTATACAGCCATATCAATAAAAAATCAGCTTAAAATTCTAAAATAGCACAATCCTGGTAAGAGTTTTTTAAAAATAAAAGTATTTTGACATTACATCCCGCTGTGACAGTGTAGTTAAGGGCTTGCTTGAAGCACGCTTAGGCCCTGAAGCTTGGTGAAGCCCTGGTTGTGTGTATATTACATCCTGCTGTGACAGTGTAGTTAAAGGCTTGCTTGAAGCACGCTTAGGCCCTGAAGCTTGGTGAAGCCCAGGTTGTGTGCTTCGTGCGCTTAATTGGCGCTTTAGTGTAGGTTTCAAGGTACCAGTCTTTAAGGGCACTATAGCGCATATATATAGCTTAATTACAGTTTTTCCATTCTTTTCCAATAATTATTATTCGTGTTTATAGTTACAGTTTCTTGCACAACGTTTCTACTTTTCATTGTTTGTTCATTGGTGTTTTTCTTCACTAAAGCCCAAGCTTGAATTGCGCTTTACTTAAAGCTCCAATATACTTTTGACTACTCTGACTGTGAAAGCCTAAAACCTGTTTAACAATATCAGTTATAATCCAATCAATAACTTGTGCTGCAACCTATCATTTCACCGTATTTAGAACAAAATGTAAATCATAGACTAATATCTAGTCTATGGCATAAATTTCCTAGTAGCCCGCCTAGTAATCATGGCGGAGCTAAAGATAAGGAAGAGGTCGTCCTGAAATTACACTGTGCAGGTAGGGTAAAAAACAACTATTTTTGTAACTGATGAATCCCCTTAACATATGGGAAGCTCAGTATAGCATTTTTGTAGTTTTTTGAATCCCCTTGTTAGAATTTCTGGCTCTGCTACTACCAATAATAAGAATACCCAGTTAGCCTGCGGAAGTGATTTTTCACGTAAAGGAACCCTAAATTCAAAATTCAAAATTATTGATATATAAAAAACACGTACAAGCTGCAAAATTAGAAAAAAGGAAAATTATTTACATCTTGTTGACGATCCTTTGACGAGAATCGGGTAAAAGTTGAGTGCGCCAATCACCGGAATCCATAGCTCCGGCGGGAGGTCCGCCACCGGCAGCACCTTCACCACCCCCCTGAGCTTGAGCTTGAGCCTGAGCAGCCCTCCAATTATTCCCATCCATATCTCAATTTTCTGATCGAATCAAATTCCTTGCTTCCGATCAAAGAAAAATGAGAACTATTTTTCCAAAAGGAAAATACAGAATACAGAATCAGATTACAAGCGTATACATTTCCTCATGTAAAAAAAAGAAAAAAACAATTGTCAAAATAGCACTGTTATTAATTTTAAATATTTATGCGTAGACTGGGTCGAAACTGGCGTATTGTTTTGGCTTTTTAAATGGAGAAAAAAAAGTTATCTGACTACACGTGTCTGTCTCTCATGCGAGCAGCCGCCGTTGAGTCAAAAGAATTTGGGCCATTTTACACTATTTGGCCCGTTAGTCCGCAGAAAATTTCGAGGACGTGCACTAAGAGCCGATTTTATGACCCCCGTGTAAAAAGAAATTTTTTCGTTCCACAAAAATTTTATTACGAAAAATATTTATATTTTTATATTTATCCAACTTAAATATGTTTTAGCTATAATATATATATATATATATATATATATATATATATATTTGTTTAAATTAAAATTCTTTTTGCGATAATCTTTCTTATTTAGACGCGGAATTGTGGGTTCGCTTATATTTCAATTAGAGATTTACCAACACAATCATCGCACCATAATCAAGGCAACATATTTGTAGAATACTTCTATTACATAGATTTTCACTAGTTATCATTGCACTATAATCAAGACAACATATCTGTAGTATCCTTCTATTCTCTGATTTTCCATAAACAAAGGTTTTGAAGAAAACTATTGCAAACAATTAGCTACAATTGAATTGAATTTCGCAACATAATGTCAAAATTAGTGATTATGCTTCAGCTCAATGGTCGGTGGGATAACGTTGGGAGATACAAAGATTTTGATGTTGATGGAATTGTAGTCAATGACGATTCAAATTATAGTCAATTGAATTCCGCAATTGCAGAGCATCTAATGATCGATACCTCCGCAAAAATTATGGAAATCAAATACACTATCAATGAACATTGTCCTCCAATGGAAATTCGAAGCGATATAGAAGTTCGGGTGTATATGGAGGCGAAAAAGGAAAACAAAAACTTAGGAATGTATCCGCTGTGTATAACAGTGTGTGATTTCGATTTGGAATGCAGCATGTCGAATGCAAGCACAATTGCATATTTACTCTGTTTTTTCAGTGCTGATATTTTTTCAATTTCACGTGTTTTATAATTTTACTACAAATTATCTATAATTTTACTACATAACAAATGTAGTTCAACTATTATATCTCTATAAGCATTCTGTCAAAATACTGAACACGTAGAATATACAGAGGTCTGAATTGCTATACTTTTAATTGAGTGCAGGTTCTTCTGATTATCGTAATACTAGCGTGGTATAATTGTCAAGCAATTGTAACACAATTGGAGAGGTATCAGGAACAGTGAAGTTGATTGATATGCAAACATCTCCGGCAATTATGAAATATGAAAATATCATCATAACAGAACATACGCCAAATATAATTGAAGTAGGCCAAGTTTACCAAGACAAGAAAATAATTGTCAGTGCAAAGAAGCACTATTCTGTCATAAATAAGTTTCAATTTTGGGTGAAAAGGTCTAGTGCAAGAAGGTAGGAACATTTTATTTGTCAAATTCATATTGTGTATAAGTTGTAGTTTTTTTGTATATAAATTGTTTAAGATAAGTTTTTGTGCATAAACAACCTCGTATTTTGTAGCTACAATTTGCATAAAATTTTTTGAATTACTTTTATTCTGTAGCTATTGCTTCGTATGTGTTGGGGACAATTATACATGGCACTTCAAGTCCACCAGCATAAATGAATCAGAATTGTTCAAGGTTCGAAAATTCAACAGCTTGCATACATGCTCTTTGATTGACAACACATACGTACAACGCAAACCTACTGCCATGGTAGTTGGCAGCATGGTGACGCCAAAATATGCGAATCCTAAGACAATATACACATCAAAAGACATACAAACTGACATATTATCGGATCATAGTATGAATTTAACATACATGCAATCTTGGGGAGCAAAGGAAAAGGCTTTGAAATTTTTGAGAGGTCATCCTGCTGATTCCTACAGTCGCTTGCCGAGTTATTTGTATATTCTGGAGAAGACTTATCCGGGGTCGGTAGTGAAATTGCAGAAGATTGAAGATGAATGTTTCTTGTATGCATTTGTTGCACTTAGTACGTCCATCAAGGGTTGGGAGCATTGTAGGCCAGTTGTAGTAGTTGATGGCACCTTCTTGAAGTTGCATATATGGGAATCATGCTAACAGCTAGCACAATGGATGCAGCAGGCAATGTAGATTACTTGTAAAAATATTGTTATAAGTTGTTTTTCAGACTGTATTTTTTATATTCTCAAGTTTTATTACAGAAATTGAATTTCTTTTCGCCACCTATGTGATAGGTAGCATATTACCCCTAGCATATGCCGTTATTGATTCAGAAAATGATGCATCATTGAGGTGGTTTTTTGTGCAATTCAAACATGCACATGGAGAAAATCAAATATGCGTGTTGTTTCAGACCGGAATGAGAGTATCTTGAAGGTAAAATCTACTGTTTATACCGGCATGCCGACAAATGTAAGGTCAAAGTTCAAGAAGGGTCATCTAAAGGTAAGCGAATTGTACTTTGCCACGGCACGATCATACACGCTTGATGAATTTAATAAAAGAATGTCAAAGATTGAAGAGATCGACGCACGTGTTAAAGCATACCTATACGATATTGGCTATCACATATGGTCTCGGATACATGCTACGGTGAACAAAACGTGGACGATGACATCAAACATTGCAGAGTCATTGAATGCGGTAACTAAAGATGCAAGAGAGCTGCTCATATCAGAACTATTACACTACATGAAGACTCTTCTTGAACGTTAGACTAATGAAAAATTATTGAATGCAAAGGGTACGTTCACATACGTTGGGAAAAAATGCAACAAAGAGTTGGAGGACAACAGGACATTATTGCAGAAGATGAGAGTAAGCTATAACAAATAATATCAGATCATTGATTCCATCAAACTAAATATATACTATTAATTGTAGAAATGTTATTGTATAATTGTAGTTATTTTATTTTGTATCTGTTGCTGACAACTTGTTGGGTGTTTGTAATAAAATTGTAGGTGGGGGCTTCAACAGATTACATCCATAATATGACATATGGTGTGAAGCGCTTCATTATTTGCCTTCAAAACACGAGATGTAGTTGTGGACAATTCCAGCTTGATGAACTTCCTTGTGCATATACTTTGGCGGCTTTGAGGCACATGAATGAGTCTTATGAAAACTATTGTTCTCCTTAACATGAGTTATGACATACCAGTAGACCCGCTACCTAACGGAAGCAAATGGAATGTGCCACAACAGAAGCCGGTGCATGACAAGTAGAGGGGGATCATAATAGCAAACTTGTCGACAACAGATGCAACAAGTTTGTGATTTCGTGAAGAGACCATAGAATCATAAATATATAGAACCCAATCGGTGATGTCAAACACAGCCAACAACCAATGAAATTTATCCATAATATTTATGGGTATAATCATAAAATCAACTTTGTCCCATGCAACATTTGCAAGTAATCGGTACCCAAATATGCATTCTGCTACGACGTCCTGGGTTTTGACAACAGCAAGCTTCTTATCGGCAGGAGCATTAATGTATCTCTCATAAATTTGTTCAAGTCTAGTCTTGAACATACAGTTAGTTGTTGTAAACCGTGTTTTGTTTTCAGGACCATACTTTCCTCTCTTCATCAAATAGTATAAAATGACATCAATGTGCTAGAAAAAAAATAGATTTCATTATTTCTCAATGCTTCATACAATTTTCAAACAAAAAATCTACATATTTCTAAATTAACAGAATATTACAGCTGATCATTAAATTTTGCTAGGGTATGTGTGTACCGTGTTGGTGAGTACTTGCCTGAGATATGCCAAAGTATAAAATCAATTTTTTTTTATCAACTTTCTCCACTCCAAGATCAAACCATGGCTTGAGCTGGTTATCTTTTAAAGTATAAGGTGCCTTCCTCCTATTTAAAGATATAGCAAGTACAATTATTATGTAGTTTCACTTGAAAATTCATAAATTGCATGCACTTGATAATATGAAAAAATCGTATAATCTAACCTCTTTGAAACCGTGTCGGTAACTAAAATATAACCACTTATTGAATTATTCCAACAAGTCAGGATCAACATCATCGCTAATAAACTCAGTAAATGGATGCTTGATGTTGAAAACTGGAGGAGGTCCAACAGAAGTGCTTCCTCCAGAACTAAAATAAGGGAGAATGGGGGATCTGGCATGCTTTCCAGGAACCCTTGTTCTTCCCTGATGCACAAGGGTTATTTCATCTTCATTTACCTCGCCGAACTTAACAATCTGTAAGAAGTTCTCTGGCATCTCAAAATCATCAAGTGTTACTGCCCTTTTTCCATACCTGGAGTCATTGTCCGAATCACCTACATTGATGTAGATGGCTGGTTCACCTACAAAATTTAAAGTAAAAGAACAACATTGTATGTTGGTTGCATTAGTTCTTTTGCGAAAACTGAAACTTATATTAAAGTTGTTATTTTTTCCTACAATTATATTGTAATATATAATACCACTGAAATCTTCATTGCAATCGTCTCCTTGTTGGATAACATTTGCTTGTTGAATAGGAGATTGCAAAGGGATAGTCTCCTTCTCCTTATTTAAATGCTCTCCTTGTATGCCAAGTTTTGCATCCTGTTTTGGAGAGTCCACATGCATAGTTTTCTTCTCTGTTACAATAAATGTGTACAACTTAATAAAATTGTAGATCATTTGTAATAAACAGAAATAACACTGTAGATAAATTGTAGTTTAATTATAGTTAATTTGTTGAAATGTTGTCTTGTAGCTCAAATGTAATATGTATTGTGAAACATGTAGATAAAGTGTACTAAATCATACATGCAGTTTCTTCCTTCAATGCCCCTTGAAATTGGAAAGATAAATCAACACCTACAGGAACATTCTCCTCATTTTGAATGTTAGACATGTGTCATGTATCTAAGACAACAATTGAAAATATAATGTAGATTATTTATTGGTAATTTAGGCTATATTTAGATATAATGTAAATATAATATAGGTTATTTATCATCAAATTGTTAAAATATCTGTTTTCCTGCTACTGCTCAACACTGGTTTAGCACTACTGTCCAAATTTTGTCGTTTGTTCTTTTCTTTGTGATGCTTGTCATTTTTCGTAGAACTACCAGTAAACTTCATTAGGAATTTGTTAGGTTATGTACTTTATGAATGCTAATATAAATATAAAAATGGTAAAAATTATTGTCCAAAATGAATATATTCAAATGAAACCTTAGCATCAATGTTCGTATCCTGTTGACTTTTTATTGCCTGTAACACAGATTTGATGGAATCATTGAGTAGCAGTCGAATGCTACCTAGTTCTTGAAAAACCTAATGAACAAAAAATTGTGATAACATATCTGACAATAAGAGGCTTTTTTATATATATATATATATATATATAAAGAAGTTTAAAAATCAAGAATTAGGCATACCTCTTTCTTGAATAATCCAAGATCTGAACCGACCTACGTATTAAAATAGAAAGAGTTAAATAAATAATTTGCATAACATAAATTAAAAAAACCAGCTAGGATTATCTTAAGAGATTACCTTATCAACATCTTTTCTTAAATTTTTAATTGTTTCACAATATCTATCTTGTCATCTATTCCCAATGCCTGCTTATGTCCAGATGGAGATGGAGCATCTGTCGTATACTTGCTCTTTGTTTCAGCTTCTTCAAAGATGTATTCAACTTCGTCTAGCAAAGTCATTCTTGAAAGCTCTTCTAGGGCTTCAAGCATGCTGGTGAACTGAGTGAAAAAAAATGTGAGGGACCTAGTCATAATATGTATAAAATATGTAGATAATTGTATTATATTATCTGTCCAGAAGCGAAAAATATTAACCTTGATCCATGATGGTTTGATCATTCTCTCTTCCAATGCAGATATCCATATCTTGTCCTTACTAGCTGTCCAGTTAAGTATGTGGGGGATCGAATTACCAACCCTTGTAGCTATATCAGCGCTTACTGTAGAGCAACACCCATACAACTAGATTTGCATAGCGAGTGGAAGACCTCGAATGAGATAAAAATGCACAAAAGGGTTGAGTTTGTGCCAAACGGACCAAAGCAATTGTATATAAGATTCGATACCCCATGCGATATTCGCATACTGTCCGAAGTTCACCAAGTAGAATCTAAAATGGTCTATCAAACCATTATATTTCTCTGAAGGACAGAGGAAGAATTCTATCAGATAGAGAATATACAGCTTGACTGTATCCTCATCATTCACCCAACGACGGTTAGTTACAATTTGTTTCAAGTATGACTTCTCAACTTTTTTCTTGTTCGGAAAATAGCTCCTCATTGTTTATTGTCATACTTAGTTATGTAACCAAAGTCCGTTACTTCCATCTAAGGCCAGTGATAAGGGCAAACTCCCTCAACCCAAAGTTCAGGCTCTCACCCTTTATCTCTGCTGTAAAATAATCAGAACCGGATGCGTTCAATTCATACTTCATGAGAAGGTGAATTGCCTGATTTTGGATACGTATTTTGGGCTGGGAAAGAAAATGCCTAAAACATGTCTTCTTAAACAACTTTACCCATTTTTAGACTATAACACCTTGATTTGGCCAGGAACAACAGGGTCGGATGATGTCTGGAACCTAGTGATGCCATAATTAATACCATGTAGTGCAAAAAATATTCGATTCCGCATCAAAAGAAAAGTTAATAAAACTTGTTTGAAGACCAAAAACAAAATAAATACAATTTTACTGCAATTTAGCTACAATCAGAAAGACATTAATACATTGCATACAAGTAAGTTACAAAATTAGTAAACATATATAACAACTGACTATATTGAAGCTACAAATGCACTGATAAATTATGTTTAGAGCAAGAAATTAGAAAGTAACAATAAGACATAATATATACAATTTGTTTATAGTAAATGAAACTTATATTTAAAAATAGAGCAAATAATAACCAATAAAATTAACTAAATCAAGTAGTACATCCCCTAACAAAATAATTTCGAATAATAAGCTATCAATGTTCAATTCTGCATTAAAAGAAATAGTAAGTTAATAAAACTCGTTTGAAGACCAAAAAATAAAATAAATACAAATCTACTACAATTTAGCTACAGTCAGAATGACATTAAACATTGTATACAAGCAAGTTATAAAATTAGTAAACATATATAACAACTGACTATATTGAAGCTACAAATGCACTGATAAAATTATGTTTAGAGCAAAAAATTAGAAAGTAACAACTAGACTAATATATACATTTTGTTTATAGAAAATGAAACTAACATCTACAAATAGAGCAAATAATAACCAATAAAACCAACTAAATCATGTAGTACATTCCCTAACAAAATAATTTCGAATAATATACAGGAAATATATAATTTCCAGGAAAATATAAAAAAATTGATAACCAACAACAAATATACACAATGTAGACAAAATTTCTACAAATACAAAAAGAACAAAAAATATGTATAGTCATGAGAATGAGAACACATTTTGTAACTTTAAAAAAACTAAAATTGCAACTACTAAAGTTTTACCTTCTCCAATGACTGTTGGGGTATAGTTTTAGGTGATTTTTGAACCTTTTTCTTTTTTGAAGGTTTGACAGTAGGAGAAACTTTGATCTTTTTTGCAGGTTTCGGGATAACTTCTCTTCAACTAAATCATCATCACGAGCAATATCTTTGCCCTTCCGCTTTACTGATTTAGCAGATGTCGAAATTTCACCAGCATCCCTATCATGCTTGAGTTTTGTTCGAGCTTCTGCCCTAACTTCATGAGGGAAAAGCTTGGACTTTGTCTCTGGTTTTGCATGTGCCAATTTCACAACTTTTTTGGGTGAATCTTGTGAGAAAATCCCCAAACCAAAAGTAGAAATATCACCAACATTAGCTTTTTTAATGCTATTCTTCGGAACTCTTTTCTTCTTCATTGTAAGGGAAGGAAAATTTTAAGCTGCTACTATTTTTGTAGGATTTAGAGCGAGAATTCAAAAAGATTGAGAGATTATAAAAGATTTTTGAACAAAAATGGAAGAGAGCATTAATGGAGGGAGAGAGTACAGAATCGTGGGGGTATAGACAGAGAAACGTGGGGGGAGTGAGATATGTACGTTATAGAGATTATAAAAGTTAATTGATTCTCATTAAATTCCTAAAATGCATATAATTGGTAATTTGTATATGTATATGTAACTAAATTGAAAGTTGAGTAGGGAGGGTAATAAGGTTTCAAATAGTGTATAGGAAGATAAAAAACTTTATTTAAAATATAGCCAAAATTAACATTTTTTTAAAAAATTTAGTTGCTTTAGAACCAATTCAGACATACGAGTCCGAAGTTGAAACTTTTAGGTCTAGAAGTTTTCAAATTCAGACTTATAGAACGAAACGTAAACTTTTCCAAAGCACAACTTTAGACCTGAATTTTAATTGAAGTTTAAATTCAGACCAGAGATTTGAAGTTAGGCTTTGACAAAGCTCTAGCTTCAGAGCCAAAGATTTGAAGAAGAAAAAGCTTCAGTGTGAAGTTTGTCAAGATTGCCTAAGCTTTAAATTATTTTAAAAAAAATTAAATTTGTTATAATTATGGGTGTTACAAGCGGCCACACAGTGTCATTTCAACGAAATCCATCGAGTGGCCCTTTTATGGGTCGGTATTTAAATTTTAATATCGATTATAAATTTATACCAACATCGGCCATGCATGGTACTTCTCGACCATTTTTTCGAGGGACAATTGAATTAGTGACTCGTGAATGTTACCGGCAGCAACAGAGAGTCCCAATTGCATTCGTTATTGTTAAAAGCTAAAGTATACAATCTTTAATATTCTTATTAGATTATATCATTTAGAGATTTTTTATATAGATAAAGTCAAAAATAAAAAAAGATATAGAACAATGAATGAATATCAAGTAAAAGAGTAATATATTAATAATCAACTTTGTTAGGAGTAGAAAATCTATATTATTTATGTTATGTTAAAGGAGGTAATAAGCAAGGACATCAAATCTAAAGACAAACTAATAAAAAATTCACATGATAATGCAATCATACTGATCAACGAATAAATCAATAACGATAAAGAAACAAAAGAAGAAAAAATGGTATAAAATATGAAATGATAATATGTATTGAAATTTCAAATCAGAAAGCGTTTTTGAGTTATAATGACGAAATTCATACATATCTAAAATATCACATAATTTAAATCTTAATAAATAAAGTCAAAGTTAAAAAATATTAGGTAATGAAAGAATATCAAGCAATAAAGCATAATTTTAAAAGATAATTAAATTTAATAACTAAATCTTAAAAATTAAAATTTTAATAAGAAGTCAAATGAGAAGTAAAACTTAATTTCTAAGCATATAATACAAAAATACCAATTATTAAAAAATTGTAGATTTATAACTAATAAAGATAAAATTAATTTATATTTTTGACGAATTCAAATGAAAATGTACAATGGAAAAA